>PYAF01004535.1:145340-164180 GCA_007407185.1 Glycine tomentella | reverse complement strand
CCCCAACATCCCTATTGCGAATCTTAACTCTCAGCACTTACATAGAATGGCCAATTCCAAATAAGAATAGAACAATAAAGAACAGAATAGAATAAAATAATTATAACAATCTCATTCAATACCAGTCAAGTTACAGAGGAGTTCACATCGGTTCTTGGCCTAACCACAATACAAGATTTAGCCTGACATAGGCTTCAAGGACACAAAAGCTGTCATTGAATACATGATTCTGCTGCAATCCTAGCTTTGATTCTTGATTTCCAAGGGTTTAGAATGATAAAAATATGATGTTCAGTGATTCCCCGGATCCTCTCTTCAGTCTCAGAGGCCTTGTATTGATAGATGAGTTTAATTGGAGTAACAGAGCCTTTTCCTGTGCCAAATCTCGAAACAGATCAATTTAAATCAGGAAAGAAATCTTCACGGCGTTGATGGCGCGGAGTACCGCACTAATCGTGCGGGTCTTTCGAATGGACGGCACTGATAGCGTGAAACTCCACGCTAATAGTGTGGAGTCTTCGAGTTGGAAGCCTGTCTTGAGCAATTGGTGTTGGCCGTGCGGGTATTGGCGCGACTCGCGCTGGACTTGCGGCTTGATGACGCTGCTGGCGTGAGGTTCCACGCTATTCGCGTGGAGTCTTCGCAACTGGGGCTTGGCATTTTGCTTGTGGCACGGCTCGTGCAGGATATGGCGCGATCCGCGCGAGACCTTCAACTGGCTTTTCTTCTTCTTTGGGCTTGAATCTCCTCTTTTTGGCCCTGAAAACACACTTTGGTAATAAAATGAGATACAATAAAATATAAATGACAAACTAACTTATTCTAATCTAATTCCTAATGATTTAATTGAAATATAATCTAAAACTAGCCTAAAACTATGATGTGTTAGCAACACATCAGTTACCAACTGCTTGTGAGCACTAGTTGCTTCTGGGTGATTTTCATTCAATGAAAATGTTCTTCCCTTTGTCGTACTTTTCTCCTTCACAATTCCTCCACTCATAATGCTTCTTGACCAGCTAAGGCTTCTGGTGGTGGTGTTGGAGATTACCTAGCTTTTGAAAAAATCATCCATCTTGCAAAACCCGTGAATATCAAGTTTCAAACGATGATGTCTGGATCACGCATTTCATCGAACACCTTGCTTGCATTGTGGCGCGCGAACCCGAGTCAAACATGGTGCGCGTGGATGCAACAACCGAGCGCAAGGTGGCGGAGGTTGGAGGCAGACTTGAGAGGCGCAAGAGTGTACTTGTTAGGGGAGATGGCGCGGGTCTTCATGAGGGAGAAGAAGGAGAAGGAAGGGCGGAAGGGTAGGTGTAGAGCATGGGCTTTGATGATGGCCTTGAAGAGGATAATGTTGGGGTTAGGGTTGTGGGTGTGGGCGATGACGCGCTTGGCGAAAGGGACTTTGTGGACGAAGGCGCAGACTGAGACAAAGTTGGCGAGGATTTGGTTGGATTGGTGAAGACCATGGCGGAGGAATGGACCGTGGATTTGGGTCAGGTGGGTGCAGGTTTTGCCGCCGTGAAGGATGCGCAGAATTTTGCGCTCAATCTCTCTGCCTCTACTCATTCAATTTTGTGTAGTTTAAGTGTTAAAACAATCAACAGTAAAACACTATCTAGGCTAATTTTAAAAAAAACCTCAACATCATTTTTTTAAAAATCGATGTTGTTTAGGTACTTACAACACCGATTTTAAAAAAAAAAAAAAACCAATGTTAAAATGCTTCTGTTAACATCGATTTAAAAAAAAAACGATGTTAACGGTGACATTTTATTTACAAAAATGTGACTGCGTTCTTGTTAACATCGGTTTTCAAAAAATCGATGTTATATTAACGATGTTAAAAGCTGCTTTTTAGTAGTGATGGAAGAAGCGTAATTCATTTTACCTTCTTATTTTCTTCTCCTATATAAATAGTAATAGAGAAGGAGTGTGTTAGAACTCTAGAATTAGGCCTTGTTTGGATAAACTCCTTATTTAATGAGACTACACTCATAGTCAATTTTATAGTTTTTAGTGAATTTTAAATAATAATAGAAATTGTAGTAGAAGCAGATAGTGTTCACTAACACTCCTATAGTTTTAAATTGTATATGTGAACTTCATTCATTATGAGCAGTCATTCTATTTAGTTCTGAGACACTAACAAGATACATATTGTGTCTCAAGTTTTCCTTTCATGAAGCATTGAATAATTTTTTTCTTGTAACTGTTTTCATTAATATTTGAGTAATTGTGAGTCTCAACAATAAAAACAAGAAATTGCTTCAAAAGAAACACTCTTGAAACATAGTATTTTTTACACCTATTATTACTTAGCTATTGATTTGTACATGGCTATGTTTTAAATAGATGATGATTTATAAATGTCATTGTTATTTTTATTTTACTAGTTGTGTGTATACTTCATTGTATTGCATAGTAAACTTGATGGATTTTCTTAGTGTTCCATGCTATGTTTCTTGTTCATATCTAATATTCTTGCCTTGTAAAGTTTAGGCCAATGCTCCCAAGTTGTTCTCTTGTATTTAATTTTCGATTTGACCTGTAGGTGGAAGGGTGATTATCAATCATCCCAAAGGGAGAGAAGTATTAGAACAACAACGAAAACAATACCCAGATGCAGTACTTTCTGACCTACCTAATAAAACATATTTACAAAGTGTTGCAGCTGCCCATTATTTTGATGTGGCTAAATTTGTGGATGAACCTAGCCTTTATTTAGTCGATTTAATCTACTCAGGGGCTTAAAAACTAGAGTTTATACATTTGAATACATTTGATTGAACATTTTATATGGTGTTTTCTTTTTTTGACTGTTAGTTTGAATTTTTGGATGAAAATTATAGAATAATTTGATTGATATGCGAGCCTTCCCCTCACTTGTAAAATCTTACATGGCTTTTGGAATGTTTTTTTTGTCAAAATCAAATTCGTCCATCTCTTAAAATGCCTTACTTCCAATATTTCAATAGTTTCACAAGCTCAACCAAGACCCCTTTTCTCCATTCAATCCAAATCAAACCTAAGTTTCATTGTCAAGTGTCAAATCACCAATGGCAAAGACAAAACATTAGAAGTTGGTGGCTCTGCTATCCAAATTCACAAAGATGTAGTGGCTGGCTAGACCTTGGGTAGGGTTGCATTACTAATGAAGCCAACTAGCTCTAATGGTTTAAGGCTAGATGATGCAGAGACTGGTTTTATGCTATAGTTCCTCCTAGTAATCTAGTTTGACAGTAGAGCGAGTCTTATAGTTTGATTTGGGGGTCTCAAGATGGTGCAGCTCGGGTGTAATATGTGACAAAATAGTAAAACCTGAAGCATATAATTCTTTTCTACTACACTATTTAGTTTTTTATATAATTTGGATGTAAAACAGTCTTGAAAGAGGGAGGACTTTGATATCTTAAAATAATTAATATGAAATACAATTTTATCTATAGTTGTCATCACTAAAAGATGTATATAGGGTGAATTTAGTGTAGAAACTTGAATTTACATGAAATACAATATTAATTCTTTACATAATCTAGAAACTATTTATATATAGACCAACTGAGGGAACAATTAATTGCATTACTTTCTCATTTCAAAAATATATGATCACCAACCTCGAATTCCAAGTCTTTCCTCCTCTTGTCATGATAACTTTCTGCCTACTCTGAGCAGTTCTCATTCTCTCTTGGATCAACTTGACCTTCTCAGTGGATTTTTGTACCACTTCAGGTCCTAAAATGAGGTTCACTCCGGGTTCTTGCCAACACAAGGGTGTCCTACACCTTCTACCATACAGAGCTTTGTAGGTTGACATGCCAATGGTAGAATGAAAACTATTGTTATATGTGAATTCTATCAACGGCAAAAAACTCTCCCAACTACCCTTTTGTTCTAATACACATGCCCTCAAAATATCCTCTATAGACTGAATGGTCCATTCAGTCTGACTATCGATTTAAAGGTGATATGTTGAACTTAACCTAAGCTTGGTTCCCAACGCTTTGTTCAGACTCTCCCAAAATCTAGAGATGAATCTAAGATCTCTATCAGATACTATGCTAGACGGCACATCATGTAATATAATAATCTCACTAATATATAGGCAGGTCAACTTCTCTAAGGAAAAACTAATATTGATGAGAATAAAGTGAGCAGATTTGGTCAATCTGTCAACAATAACCCAGATAGAATCTAAACCTCTCGGGATTTTAGGTAGTCCTACAACAAAATCCATGGACATACTGTCCCACTTCCACTAGGGTATCTCTAAGGGTTGCAACTTACCTAAGGGTCTCTGATGTTCTATCTTAACCTTCTGACATACTAAACATGCATACACAAACTCACTAACCTGTCTCTTCAAGTTTGGCCACCAAAACATTGTCTTGAGATCCTGATACATCTTAGTAGCACTAGGGTGGATACTCAAGTTGCTCCTATGACCTTCCTCCAAGATCATCTTCCTAAGCTCAGATACATTGGGGACATAGATTTTATCTTGAAGTCTTAGGACTTCATCTGATCCCATATTGAAACTACTATCTTTCCATGACATTATGACTTCTAATTGAGTCCTCATAAAATGATCAGACTTCTGGCCCTCTCTGATCTCTCCTAGCAACTCACTAGTAATTCTCAAAGCTCATAGTCTCACACTACTAGGGGTAACCTCACACACAAGGCTAAGGTCCCTAAACTATTCTAAGAGATCAAACTCCCTAACCATCAGAGCAGATATATGTAGGGACTTCCAACTCAAAGCATCAGCCACTCCCTACTCAATTACTCTTGAGAGTTGATGCCTCGAGAAATCACTCCTCTACAACAGTTCTCTCTCGAGACATTAACACTCATTCTCTGCCCTTTGTATTCCTGATCGCTTGTCGTGGTGTTCCATTGTACTTCACAAATTATCCAGATGGCTAGTCTGATAACTCGTGACAAGGCATTGAAACTCATGGTATAACAGACACCAAGAATACAAACGTATTATGATAGCAGTAACAAATCTCCATAACCCATGCAAACCAACAATGTGTGTAAGTCTCAAACACAAACAACCCAAGCAACTACAAAAGAGTCAAATACTCAAACATCAAACATTCAACAAGCAAACACAAAATACATAGAGAAACACAGCAGACTCACAACTAACCAGCCGAAAAGGTTCGACCTACTCTGATACCACTAATGTAACAACCCGCCTCGTCGCTACGATATCACTACTCTAAACGTATAATTTCCAAATTTTAATGAAAACTCCACTAATTTGATTGTGAAAATGGTAGTAAATTTTTTGCGATACTACACTTACCAGATATCACACAAATACGTAAATAAAATAAATATACATATATCTATAAATTGAACCACATGTGTCATTCACATGTCAGAACTTAGTTTAGTTTTTACATGTATTTAAGTATGGAATTTACATGTCCAACCAAAAAGTATTTAAGGAACCAACTAAAAAAGAGTTAATAACAAAACACAACTCTCTCCCAAAATGAATTCCAATGTTATCACGTCGGCTTGGCGGCTCCAACAAAAATGATCTCTCTCCAATATCACCTATTGCTGCTCATCTGCTCCCACGAACGATAGTTCTTGATCATCACAAATCATCACAGGTACCAACCAGAGGGTACAAAATTGCAAGGGTGAGTTTATTATACAAAATTAACAAGTTCTAGATAACAATAATTAGAAAGAAAACAACAATAACAACCACAATCATTCTCAGTAATCAATCAGTTCAACAAAGACTCAACAAACTAGTCATCCACTTTTTTCACAATTCAAATCAATTATGCTCAAAATGATACATCCACCTGACTCAACTCTCATAATGCAATGTGGTACCATTCCTCAGGAAATAGCCTAAGTGTGCCCACATGACACTCTCACTTTGGAAAATGATGCAGTAGCTCATTGATGTTGTAATGCCCGGTATGCATTCAATTCATTAACATTCAATTATGGTCGTTAAGCGTAGCAATTAATCAAAGCTAATTAATACGGAAGCAAATAATAAAATGATGTCATCATACGTCAATAACAATACCATATTTACATTATGTATGGGAATCTCTCATAATATACAACTAGAGGATCAATTCAGCCATGTACATATATTCCAATAAATGTATCTCAACTATGGCTGTACAAAACCAGAAGGTATCATATACCCTGTCCTCTAACATACATCAATATCTCTCAAGATATACAAATGTATACAACAAAATGTGCATCAACTGTGCATCTTCCCTCTCAGGGGTACAAAATACAAGCATAACCAAAACACTGAGCCAACAAGCTCTCAAAATAATATGCCTAGGGTTCACCCAGAACCAAGTCCCTACTCGGGCCTCTTGCCCTGGGATCCACCATCCACTCCCTGAGCATTACCTGGAACATATAATCCCCACATACGGGGTGAGATAAAAATCTCAGTAAACTCAGGGTTCTTGGAGGTCTCTCCTCCCCCTGGTTCACTTCCATGACATATAGCATCAAAATTGGCATCACACCATCTAGCCATCAAGGCTCTCATAAAACACATCACATGTATATCATAACACAGGTATCATTCTGTTGGACGCTACCAACATCAGGAATGCAACACAGATATAACATATATATATATATAACATTAACTGAGGAAGATCATCTGCGACGGGTACATTCTCTTAGACATACAACATATATATATATATATAACACTGGCTGAGAAAGATCATCCGCGACGGGTACATTCTCTCAGGTATTCTTCACACTTTGTATGATGTAGGTACAAGTGAGGAAGCAAACTTGAGGACAAGTTCTTTTCAAGAAGGAGGGTATGATAAAGGTCCATCCTAAGCCAAATATCTAGAAGGAGAGCTTGAAGCACTTCCTTTGGTGAGCTTTGAAGGACCAATGACAAGAGCTAGGATTCAAGCACTTCAAGATCACATCCAAGCTAACTTGGACAAGTATCAAGAGGCACATCAACTCAAGGATAACAAGGGCTGGACTTTGATGTCTCAAGTTCAATTTAATTCAATAAATTCCAGCACTTGTTAGAAGCAATTTTGTAAAAATTCAAAAACACATACTTTCTATTATAATCGATTACTTTAAGCCTGTAATCGATTACTAGAAGTTCAATTACACACAGAAACAAAGCTGGTATGTTTTAATCGATTACCATTTTCTGTAATTGATTACACAGCTATTTGGAAAAATGAAAACTCTATGTGTTAATCATTACCAAACGAAATAATCAATTATTTTGTTCATCATTTGTTTCCAGAATATCAAGAACACATTAATCGATTACTTGGTCGAAATAATCGATTATTTTGTTAAAATAATCGATTACTTGAACGAAATAATCGATTACAGTCAATTATTTTCGTTTTGTATATAAAGCTGTCAACTGAAATGTAAAAGGGGAACTCCATTTTTCTAAATGAATGAAAGCAGTGTTTGTATGAAAGAGATTTCTCTCTTGTTCTTGTGTAAGAACCTCATGTTTCTTATCAATAGCTTCAAGCTATTATGGCGATTCTTCCTAAGCTTATTGGAAAGCTTTTCCATGGTGCCATTCATCTTCATCCCTTACCTTTTCCCCACTTTGCATTTCTGAATTCTGGACAACTTTCTGTCCCTGAAGAAAACTTGAAGTCTGAGTTTCAATGCAAGGAAGATTTGGGAAAATTCATGGTTGATGGGTTCAATCATACATCACAATTTCAATACACATGTATCATGACATACAATAACCATCACTCTCTCAGTGTATGTTGGAACACAGTCAATGGAAAACACTCCTAAGAACAAAGAGCTTACCTGCTCTAAATGCTACACCGGTTCTCCCGGCCTCGTGGTCACAACCACCAACAATCTCTATATCATGCCCTACATAAAGGCATATAAACAATCAATAACGGTTCTCAACTGTTAGAATGAAAAGAAACACTATTCTTTTCCATCTAAACCTTTTTTCCTCTTTTTCTAAGTTATAATAACTAGTCACCTAACCAATGACTTACAGACCCCCAACAAGATCTATCTCGGCCTAACCAAGGCACTAGAGTCTCCTAAAGACTCTACATAAGTCAATTCAAAGAGTTCAATACACTATCAATGCCAAATCTCAATGATTATCAATATGACTAAAACGATTACTTCAACACATTTTCACCATTTATATAGTCTCCTGAACACATTTTGTAAAAGCACCAACGCTCATACCTCTCACAATATCATCAACCTAACCAACATTCTTCCTACTCATACATTTCTCAGAACCAATTTCCAAAGTCCATAAAAATCATACTTCAAGGTTAAACTTTCATTAGAACAACCTCCTGATCATACTTTTCTAAAGAATCCAAGCCTAATTTCAGCAGTAACTCACTCAAATGGATTACTATTCACCTCAAGAACAAATCCTTAAACAATCGATAAAACTTGAGTTTCTTACCTCTAAATCGACAAGGAAGGCTAGAGGATAGCTTCTCCAAGCTTGAACGTCCTTAAAACGCCTTCTTTTCTCCTCAGAGTCCAACTTTGTGAATTTCCCTGGAGAACTGGATCTCTCCATTTGATGATTTTCAGAGAAAAGTGATGTTGGAATCTAGCTCATTGAGTAATTCCCTTCAACTTTCATGTTGGATGTGAAGTGTTTTGGTCAACGAATAAGTGGGTATGAAGCTTCTCTAGTTCATCAATGGCAGAAAATGCGGAAGAAGGGAGAAGATGAAGTTTTGGCCAGAAAAACACTCAAATGGGCCATTTATAGTGCCCCCAGCCCGCGTCCTGGTGCTAATTGCGCCAAATTCCAGAGAGAAATGGCTTTCTGACGCATTCTGGCGCTAATGGTACCACTTTTGGCGCTACTGGCGCTAACAGCGCCGTATATGGCGCTATCCGTGCTGGGAACTAGAAACCCCTCCAGAATTTTATTTTTTATCCTTGGTCATTATAGATGTCACCCTATCGTGCACAAGACGCTCCCCCTCTCCATGGTGATCAGCTAGAGTAACAAGGGAGTTTCAAACAGAGTGTTATGCCCCCAAGTACCCCCGGTACTTACTATCACCATTCGATTTCCATGCAATTATGAAGTATGCAACATTAGCACCATCAATGCACTGACTGTGGATAGAGACCGGAATTTTAAGCAATCCCTTTTCCTCTATAAGGATGCTTAAAATTTGTAAACTCTTCCTTGCAAGGATATCCAATAAGGCATGCACCCCTCATGTACATACACATTATACAAAAATGGGTTCACCAATGCACTGACCGTGGATAGAGATCGGAATCTTAAGCAATCTTTTTTCCTCTCTAGGGATGCTTAAAATTCGTAAACTCTTCCCCGCAGGGATATCCAATCATGCACCGCCATGTGTATACACAGCATACAATGACATTGTCAACATCAACATTATCTCTCATCAATGTCATTATCAACATCAACATCATCTCATCTCAATGTCATGATCATCATCAATATCATCTCAATCTCAATGTCATCAACATCATTTCATTTCAATATTATCAACTACATCAACATTATTTCATTTCAACATCAATAGCATCTCAATCTCAATATCATCAACAACATCAACATCATTTCATTTCAATATCATCATCATAAATATCAATATCATCTCATCTCAATGTTATTAACATCACAAGCAATCGCATTTCACATATATACATATAACACCTGCTTGAGATTGACATTCCCCAGGTCTTCAGACAACACAAATCTCATACATCCACAATCCATAATAATACCACGAGACTGATATTTTAGGAAAATTCTAAATTAAAGACGAGGACTGCAAGATAGAAAACACACTTTTATGCCATTTAAAAATTTAATAAAGAATTAAATAGGAGAACGTATTATAAAATTTTAGGTAGAGTCTCCCTTTAATTAAGACTTTTCCCAAAAATCCAATCATTACAACAACAACATCATTCACAGTTTTATCCATCAATAACAAATTCATCGCATCCTATTAGTTAAAAACACATTTTTTTATTGAAAACGAGCACTCAACAGGAACAAACATACATCCCATTAGTTTAAAACATAGTATTTCTTGAAAATCAGCACACAACAAGGACATGCATACATCTCCATAATTAGGTTCCCTGACCCCCAACTATGGTATCAAAAACTGTTACCAAACAATAAACTCCCCTTACCTATCTATCTCCCTTTGTTAGCTCCTAGTAGAGTCATTTTGAGATCTCTCAAGTTCATGTGCTTCGGCCCAAACAAGAGCTCTATATACCAAATTGAAGATAATTTAGTATAGATTTCAAAGACAAGGTTAACATTAACATTCGGGGTCAAAACCCACTCATATTTAAAAAGGGACTAAAATGGTGTTTTGAAAGTCCACATCAAAAGGACATCATTTTGAAATTTTGATCACACCAATGAGACCAGGGCTCAACGAAGGTCACAAAAATGACATCAATATTTTAAAAAGGAAACTTTTACAACGTCTCATTTTCAAAGGTTTTTCAAAGGAAGTGTAAAAACACCCAATAACGATATCCAAATCACAAGAGATACCAAGACAGGCTTCAAACTAGCTAGGAGAAAGAATAGAAAACACGGTTACCTCGAAGAAACTGCAAAGGGAGGATTGGAAGCTCCATTCTCTACCAAATCCTCGAGTTGAGTTTTGAAGATTCCACTCCGATTAAAGTGTTCCTCTCCGTGCGGTGGTTCAACAGAAAGAAACGGCGGCTCGTGGCGGTCACCGATGGTCATGGCTGGTGGAGGAGGAGGATGGGAGGTTGGATGAAGGTTTGGATGAAGAAGAAAGCTGAATTTTGTTCTTTTCACGCTGCTGCAAAATATATAGCCGACTTGACTCGCCCAGGCAAATTTTGGCTCACTTAGGCGAGCTAACCCAATTTTTGAAATTTCACTACTTATGTGAAAAATTAATATCCCAACAGTCCAAATTTACACATATGGGTAGGAGCCTATCTTTAAAATTTGAAGGCGATCGAACGGTTAACCAATCTAGAATTGTGATTTTACCAAAACAGGTTTTGGGTCAAACTCGAAATCACACAATTTCAACGCAGCTCAAACAAACTCCATATAACTTGACATCCATATCAAGCAATTGCACAAGGATAATTCACACAATATTTCAACTAATCTAAGTTAATCAAATAATCAAATAACACAAGAAATACATCAAACATATATTTTCAGTTATCAAAATTTCAGGGCGTTACACCAGGGATGCTAGCTGCGTGAACAAGTCTAGGTTTCACTATCTATGCGATAAATGATCCTGATTTAATTAGTAAATTGCAACTAAAATCTTGATAAGCAAAGAACTACAACAAACATGGGGTGCTTAATCTTGATATAAACTCCGTACTCAATATTAAAATCGTACAACTGATTTTGTTACCACCATACTTTTTCTGTCTTGATTGTTACAATGTCATCCATCGTAAGTGGTTCTCCAGTAATTGGACACTTCCCATAATCCTACAAAGCAAATTTAAGAACACAAACTGTCATAACATATATTATAGGTATATATAGACGAAGAATAAAAACCACTTCAAATACATTAAGTACCACTGCAACACCTATTATATAGCAAAAATAGACGACATATAATCAAAACTTCTTTAAACACATTTCACATGTAACAAAAAGCTACCTCATTTTCATTCTTTTTCAATAAAACAAAGCAAAAACAACAGAGGAAAAATCAATTAAAGATGCAAGGCTTCAAAATCGTCCAAAGCATAAGTCATATAATAATAGAGTTACACCAAAAATTCAAATTTCAAATTATCACTACTATAAAATAGGTTTTTAACATCAATTTTATGGACATTCAACATCAATTTTAAACCAATTTTGAAACCACGGTAATTAAAAGCATCATTTTTAACATCGATTATGAAAATCGACGTTGAAATCCACTATACAACATCGATTCTCCCCAAAATCGATGTGATATAGTAGGAAATAGACCCAAAAAAAATACAAAAAAAAATTGGTTCTTCCAAAACCAATCTTGTATAGTACTTACAACATCAGTTTTAGGGAGAACCAATGTTGTATAGTACTTACAACATCAGATTTTCCATAATCGATGTTGTTTTACTATTGTACAACATCAGTTTTGGTCAAAACCAATGTTGTATCGTGCATTACAACATCGATTTTACCAAAATCGATGTTATTTTTTGCATTGTTTTAATATTTTGTCTATTTTGTTAATAGTATCGAAACCTGCAAATTGAAAACAGAACCAATCCAAAACCAATACAGGCAATATAATATATTATATTCAAATTATTATTAAATAAATACTATTAAATAAAGAAACATTGAAAGTAATGTAACAATCTCAATACATAAAATCATCTATAATCTAAATTAAACATAACTCTAACAATTGTAAGACATCCATTAAGTAAAGCAATCACAATTTTTTGCAATTATATAAGAATATCTCATTTTGAAAAATTCTTATGTTCTTGAAGAAACATATTTTCTTTTAGACCATGTTATGCCACCAACTACGTGGATCACACTTTTAGACCGAAATAAGTACAAGTGTGGATGCTCTTTGTGGAAGAATATAAGCATATATGCTAACAAATGTGCAGTGAATCCAAGGGTAGCATACCAAGTCCTCAAAAACTACATTATGCTTAAATTTCCAGGGAGAAAAAATAGTAAAAAAAAATGTAAGGATAATTTTGATTATTTTAATCAGGTAATTACATAAAAAAGATAATCAGTTTTTTTTATCATAATCAATCCAATTTAATATACTTCTAATGTCATAAGCTACTTTTTAACATCTACCTTTAATATAACCAAATTGAAAAATTATAACATTTATCTCGTATATTTGATATATTATTCTTAATGTTAACATCATGTCCATTTTAAGAAATTACATATCCTCTCCTATTTTTATTCTAATGGTGTTGTTATACAGTTTTTTTTAATATATATATATATATATATATATAATTCTTTGCTTTGGACTCGTTAAAAAGAAGAAACAAATAAAATAACTCATTTCTTAGTCTTTTAAGAAAATATATTTATTTCAAACTTCAAAAGGATGTTTAGATTTAGGCAAGAGAATATATTTTTTATAAGCTAAATAATTTTATTATAAATTCCAAAAATAACATAAGATGTGGCTTAGAGGACCAACATACTATAATGCTAGTGTGATGGAAATCAGTCCACCACCACCACCCAAGCTTGGACTCGAGGGAAGAGAATTGAAAAGGTCTTCTTTGCTAACAATGCCAATGCCGCCATTTTTTATAATTGATTGTTTCTAATGTAAGACTTTTATCCTTTTTTTTTTTGCTTCCATTCTGCAAGTTTCTTATTAGGAAACATCCATGTAAAGTTAACTTCTGCTTCCATTCTACAAGTTTCCTATTAGGAAACATCCATGTAATGTCAATGACAAGTATTTTGTGACTTTCTATCTAATTCATTTGAGTCATTAGATTGTGAATTTGTAAGAAAATGCTATTAGGGGAATTCTCAATATCAAGTGCTTACCATTATCTCAATAATTTCCATAATATAGAGGTATGGGGGAAAATTTAGTAATTACAAGTTTATAAAGTTAGCTATTAGTGTTAGCAGAAGCTAAAATTTGTGACAATCTTGAACATGCATTGCACAAATTCAAAAAAATGCTAGTTCAAAGGAAGAGTAAGGAGCTAGGTCCAGAAAAGACTGAATGTTGGTTAGTTTAGCTAGTATGTATCAGAATTCGGAAAGGAACCTCAATGGTCTAGCGAAAAGGACAACACTACCAGACTTGTTTGATCCTTTCACAACACTGCACTGAAAATCCAGAAAGACTACTCTTATTAGTTATCTACAACAATATAATTACAAGACTCAGATAATCCATACTTACAAATTTAAACTTTACCTCAATTGGATTTCATTCTGACCATGTGGGGACTAAAGGCTTGTAACAGAGAAGTCAAACTCAGAAGACAAAGAAATGGACATTGAGAAAGAGGCAATATTTCATGAAGGTCCAAAGAAAAACAGAATGCAATTGAAGGACCACTTCTCTTCCTTCATAAAGGGAAATGCCACAGATATCCAATACAACAACCCAAAATTAAAACAAATGGAGGGGCTAGATTTTCTCACATGACATTCTTACAGTATGAAAACAAGAAGTTGCACACAGATCCTTCAAAATCTTTAATCACACTAAAACTAGCTCATCTCTCAATACTCATATAAGGAAGCTATCTACAAATGAGATTAAATTTTCTTCCATTGAGTTATACACTACCATCATTAATCATGCATTTTGATATAAATAGCATGATGGTGTCAAGAACTTTAAACAGATCATTTTTATTCACTATTAATATTAAAGCTTGAACTTCTTATAATTATATGATTGCCCAATTCATAAAACTTGAAGCATTCACTGTCAAAGAGTTATATAAGATTTGCATTTCCAATAATATTCATCCTATAAGCATTTTGAACCCAATAATATTCAAATATTCAATAGCATTTTGAACCTACAAAATAAAATTAATTGACAACATAACAAACTTAATAAAACAACACTCATGCAAGAAGAAAAATATCACAAGTTCAACACATACAATTCATGGGAAATATATTTAGATAACCATCATATTTGAAAGCAAGTTCTAGAATCATGTTCAATGAATGTTACCAATAGAGGCTCTAGTGGTTGTAGAGCTCTAGATAAAAACTCAGAGATGCTTCCAAGTTGTAGAGTTTTGATTTGCAGACATAAGGATTGCAAAGGTGTTCTCAAAAGCTCTAGCAATTTATAATAAGCAAAAGCATCATAAACACATCTGGGATAAAGATGGTAGCATTCACCATGCTGAACACGACCAGCCCTTCCTCTTTTTAAGAAAATAAACAAAAACTTTCTAAGTGACCAGGCAATCCAAATGTTTTTAATAGAAAAGAATAATCTTGAGAAAGAAAACATTTTGAAGTTGTACATTAACAAGGGAGTCATACATGGTAGTTTAACTACTTAAAAGATGTAGGTCAATTTGATAGCAATTAAAATTACATGTTAGCAACCATTCACAGTCCAATTTCACAAATCCATCAAAAGTATTGGGCATGAGTATCTAATTTCAATTGACACAAACTACAATCTAAATATATATATATATATATATATTAAGAAGACTGGATAGATTACACAAATATTGTTGACATTCTGATCTGTATATATAGATATAGATAAAGAAAAACAACCTATCTTGTGTATCACACTTCAACAAATCACAATGTAAGCATTCATATTTGTTATCAACCTAATAACATAAGCTCAGGTTCTATATATGGGAAAACTTTACCCTTTATTCAAAAAAACTATATTGCCAATGAAAATACTGCCAAGCCTAATCTGATTTGGCTATATCCAGAACTAAATTTCTAGTAAAACTATTTGGAGCAAGGTCTTCTAATGGTTTATGAAAAGAAATCCACTCCCCTAAGAAAAAAATTTCATTAGCTCCTTTGATTAATAAATTATTGCAGTAAATTGCATCACCAAAAAATAGAAAAACTAGAGAAATTAAATTCATGTTTGAATATACTTTCTGAAATCTTGTTTTCAACTTTGATATTAGAATTTCTTTCATATTCTCAAACATACTAAAGAAGTGTTCCCATAAACCAATAATGAAGCACCAATTTTCAGCAAAATATACTTAATTTCAATCACTTCAGACTTATTATTTCCAATGTTGAAGACAAAATTAGCAATTAGATATCTTAAATTAAATTGTAAACTAGATACTGACAAGAACTATCTACTATGGTTACTAAGCTAATCAGTCTTTACTAGCAAGATCACCTGCTCAAAGTTGGCCATGAAGCCATGGCATGTAAGAAGCATTACTCGACTCTGATCACCCAACAAAGGATGAGCTTGAAGTTGATCCTTCAAAGAGATTATATCATCCCAACCAGTCATAAAAACCAAAACAACACATGGCCTTTCATTCTTAACAATATGCAAAGCACATGTTCAATAAGGTTAACACCAATTGAGTCAGGGCACCAGTAGGACAATGAATCTCGAGAGTGTGGCTATACCCCTTAAATTATGCAACTTATGAAGCATCCTATGCAAAATTAGAGAGAAGCAAACAAAATTAGCAAAAAATTACAAACCTAAAATGAAAAAGTAAAAGCTTTCCAGCTCAATTTGTGTACTTCAACAGCAGAAGCAATTTGGCTCTTCTTTTTTTTCTGACGAAAAGTGGAAAGTTGCTCGAAATCGCAACAGTCCTTCTTCTCCTTGGACACCACTTCTTGTTCGTATTTGTTGCACATAAGCATGGTGAGCTTCATGACCCGAGCTCAAGGCTTGAGTCGTTGTAGCTTTCATCATGGTGATTTCGTGTCATGATGGTCGCACATTGTCGACATTAGAGAGATAACAAAGGTTAGGTTACGTTTGAGAGATTACAAAGCACTATACTACACAAAAGTATATATTATTAGAAAAACCAAATAGAAAATGGGAATAATAAAACCTTCAAATTGGTCATTCTCGGAAAACTCTTTCTCAAGACCTAGATTGAACATCTTGGCCAAGGTGTTGTTGGATTCGAGAGACGAGCCATTGGTTGTGTTCCCATAGAACCTCTCCCGCATTTCCTGGTCGGATCTAGCCACACCATAAACCTTAGCACAGAATGTGATGTGTAACGACCTAAATTTCTACTTATTCTTATTAATTTTATTATTACTTAAAGATAAATTTTCTAAGAAGCGTATATTAGTAAAAATTCTAAAACATAAAACTTACAAAAATTTTGAAACTAATACATTATACATAGTCATAGTTCTTGTTACAAAAGTCCATAATACAAGTACAGTACTTTCCATACTTCATTTTAGTACATAACTTTCTCACTACTCCAGAGCTTCAATGAAACTGACTATGGTTGTCATCTAAGAAAAACATGAAACAAAACTTTGTAAGAAATAAAATTTCTCAGTAGGCAAAGCTAAATCCCAAACTTTTTAGTAGGTTAGTTAATCATCAATATTCAAACACATCCACAAGAAATATGCAACTATATGAATGCATGAGATGAACTATCCCAGGGTGCAATGGCCTCCACATATCGTACTGTATGTGGCTACACCTCGTACTAGATGTAGATGCTACTATCGTCTAACGCAAACATGCATGAATATTGCCATGTATCCTGCACCTGGGTACTACATATCGTACTGTCTGTAGCATCAGATTCTGTTTCCCCAAAGCCTCGTACTGGCCTTGGAAACATGAATCCACCTATCTTATCACATCAATATCCATCCATAATAAAATCAAATCCAAAAGTGAAATACATATTACCTTATGTAAAAATATTTTCATCATATCGTCATATGTACCATAAGTATGGTTACACCACCATACCTTAATCAAATAAGATTATTACCAACTTATGCATAACCAGAGAATAGCCTTAACTACAAAAAAATTATGTTAGTAATCTAACTAATAATCCTCAATATAAATAATATCTAATTCCTTTAAACATTCACAAGAAAAGATTCAAACCTAGTATACATCTTAATTCTCCTTTCACCTACCACCTCACTAATTAATCCTCAAAATTGAATCATTCAAGTATTTAAACCATTTAACTACATACCATTCATCCTCTACTACTAAAATTTAAATCAAAATCTTTCCATAAAAATATCAACAGACAGCCCAAAATATCATCAAAATCACCTTCAAAAGATCATCAAATGGGCTTCTATACATCACTAATATTGATGGGTATAAATCATCACCCTATGGCTTAAATCAACATATTCCCATCAAAGAATAACCTTCAAATAGCACGAAATTCAAGCCTAAATAATAACCATAATTCAGCCTACTAAATTAATCCAAGCCATTGATTAACTAGAGATTTAAGCTTAGCATACCTCGGGTGAGTTTGAATCTTGAAATTGAATGGATAAATGGCTTTCTTCATTCCTTCCTTCCTTGGGAAATCCTCTTAGAGATGAAGCCTTGATATCCTTCTACTAAGCTTGACAAGAACTCTTCCTAAGGTTGCTAGGTTTGTCACGAAAATTCTTTCAAAGTGATGGGTTTGTTTTTCTTACTTGATTCAAGCTTTAAAAAAGAAAGATGAAATGAAATGAAGATGGTGTAGGGAGAGAGTGGTCACGTGAATGAGGGTAGGAGAATGCCTTGAGAATGGCTTGCACTTAAAGTCCTTTATATAGTGTTTAGAAAATATAACTTTCCTTAAAAAAAATCTTCCAAGCTATTATGTGCCATACAAGTGTCCTAACACTTGTCTTGGTCATAATGATTGCCTTTCCAAGTGTCCACTTAGTTGGCATGCCTTTACAAGTGTCCCAACATGTGTCCAATTTCATGAAGCTTCTCCTTGCTTCATCAACGTTCACGAGAAGGCTAGGTGGAGGTGGAGAAATCTTAGCTTCATTTTCATATTATCTTGCATCCATGCCATACAAGTGTTATGCCACTTGTTTATATCATGTGGCTTGCTTTTCAAGTGGCTTATCATGAAGTTTCTTGCCTCTTCTACATGTTTTCTCACGTGAATGACCAATCTAAAGGGAAGGAATACAAATTTTTCTTCCTTTCATGCTACATGTGGTCATTTTTGATGATGAATAAAAATCTAGTTTCTAATATGGCATTTACACATGGTATTTTCTTAAAAAGAAATCAAATTTAATTTGAATTCTTTTATCTAAAG
>PYAF01004535.1:122943-140062 GCA_007407185.1 Glycine tomentella | reverse complement strand
TTTATTCAAACACCAACCACAACTCAACAATTACTTCTTTGTTCTTTATTTTTCTGTTATTAATTCCAATCATTTAGAATTAATATTATTGTGAAAATTACCCCAATCCCTGTGGAGACGATAACTCTACTTACCTACTTTTATTACTTGTTAACGATCGGTGCACTTGCCGTATTCATTCGCATAAATCGCACAACAGTAAATTATCTTATTATTATTGTATATTGTAGAGTTTTAGCAATCAATCGCCATTGGAATTGACTGAAGTTGACAAAATTCACAAACAGTGGGCAAGATATTTTCTAGGACATAGAAATAGAGCATTGAATGCTTAAGGATGTTTAGAATAGTTTAACTTTCATTTTACCAAAGCTTTGATTTGTACTAGACTTGTATATATGATTTGTATCATTTGTTAACATGAAACTTTTTGTAAATGTATTAGTAATTTCAATATAAATATATATTGTATCATTGAAACTGCTTGGGTCTAATTTTTTTTTTAAATTATAGATTGGATTTATTGTAAAAACAGAAAAATATTTTTAAAAAATGTACAATCTACATCGATTTAGATAAAACTGATGTAGACTTATGGTATTCAACATCAGTTTTACGAAAAATTGATGTTAAACAGCTATTTTCACATCAGTTCTTACCAAAACTAATGTTGAGAAGCTACTTTTACGTCAGTTCTTGCCAAAATCAATGTGAAATTCTAATCAAATTTAGTTATGGATATAGCATTTCAACATCATTTTGCAAATAACAGATGTTAAAATTATAAACAACATTGATTTTAAAACTGATGTTGAATTTCAATGTCATTAGGTAAAATAACAATTCAAAATCGATGTTAACAATCTTAAATAGTTTTACTGTAATAATTATCAATAAAT
This sequence comes from Glycine tomentella, assembly GCA_007407185.1. Classification (NCBI taxonomy): domain Eukaryota; kingdom Viridiplantae; phylum Streptophyta; class Magnoliopsida; order Fabales; family Fabaceae; genus Glycine; species Glycine tomentella. The sequence goes on along the minus strand of PYAF01004535.1, from coordinate 139,163 downwards.
TATTAATTGATTATAATGTTTACAATAAACTTGTCTAATTTAATCAATCTAATTATACCACTTTTGTTCCTCTGCAATTGACTAAAGGAAATAATGAATTCAAGAGGCAGTAATATTCCTTACTAGTTACTACAAGAAAATATAATAGCAAATTATGTGAAGAAGTTCTAGCTAGTAAATTTGTTGAAATGAACCCGAATGGGACAATAATTATCTAAAAAAGGATAGGAAAATTAAAAAAATATATTGCATCAGTCATATTGCATAGAATGGTCACATTTACTAGCCAAGAGAACTGGAAGTTATTCAAAGGCTGAAACTTTTTGTGTCATATTTTCTCATACCACAATCATTATTGGAAGCAATAATATGAGTTGCACCACTACAAAAGTTTCCATGTCAAGCAATGTTCATTTTCCAAATTGAGACAAATAAACTTGGTATGAAAATACCTCAAGGTGTCATATATTTCAATTGCATTTGTTATAGCATTATCAAGCGCTCCATTCAATATAAACATTATAAGTTGCATCCAACATAATCCTAATAGGACAAACTTGAGAAACAAAGAGAAGTAGCAGCAATAATTCCTACTACATATCCAATAAAATTAATATATATATATATATATATATATATTGCCAAACCAGACAAAAGCAAGCCACAAGAGGAGAAAGAGAGGAAAAAGATTATAGAATCATGAATATTAAGGCAAGCCTTGTGATTGTGAATTAAGGAAGGTTTGACCCCCAAAAGAAAGTGTCATTAACTACGAGTTAATCTTAGGCTATTAAGTGGTGCTTGATTGAGAAGTGATTGTGACAAAAACATGAAGAGTAGAAATAAGAGAGACCAAGTTTGTAACACCCCGTGTGCACCCGGTGTATTATCATCAGATTAGCGCTTAGTCACTTAATTAAAAACTTGAGGAAGCATAATCAAAAACCATATTCCTTGATTACATTATGTATGGAATATAAACATCTCATCTCAAAGCAACACAAGCCCCTGCTGATCCAGATCACATAAACATAACCATAGGCAGATGTACACAAATATCTCAACAGATATAAACAGGAGGAACATCATAACATAACATAACTGGTTATGTACAAATACATCATCTGACACTCGAAGTGTCTATACAAAAGAATAAGCATCCGAGTGCTTTAGATCTCTTCGATCCTTCCTCGCACGAGGGCATACATAGTGTATACATAACAAAAGAATACATGTGTGCACCACACATCTTCCCTCTACAGGGGTACAATACATCATCAAAATATCACAGAGCCTCTCAGCTCTCCCTGCTGCCACACAGCCAAGCAGATCCTGTCTCTACTAGGGCCTCCCGCCCTGAGACCGCTCCTCTCTGCCAGAAGAGTCACCTGAAACAACATAAGCCCCACACGGGGTGACATAAACATCTCAGTAAGCTCAGGGTCCATGGAGGCATCTCCTCCACACTGGCTCACTCTCCATGACGCAAGTCATCAGGCATCACAACATACTGGCCTCCCGGCCCTCATAATAATACAAGCAATTCATCTAGCTCTAATGTAAGGTGGATCCAATCAACACCAAACCTCAGTGTGAAACCGGAATTCACACCTATGCCATCCCATCGGGAGCTACCCCTTACGCATAGACGCACGTATATGGTACCTCCGAGAATAGGCAATCAACCGCAACGGGACACACCTATCTCTTGGTCTTAAGGGATCATCATCACCCTGGGATCTCATCAACCATGAGCAAACCAAACTAGGAGGTGCGCTATTCTCCTAGGGAGGTCCATATCTATCTAACTGGCCAGAAGATCTATCAACAGGTATCATACACATACAAGCATAGATACAAGCATACATATCATTATGAGTAATGCAACAACCATCAATGCATGCATCATGAATGCAACCATCACTCCCTTGGAGTATGGTGGAACACAGCAAGTGGGAAACATCCCCAAGGGACCAAGAACTTACCTGGCAAAGCCGAGCTCTGCAGTTCTTCCCTTGCTCCGTGGCCTACGCCATTGACACCCGCGGTGTCACGCCCTAAACAAGGCATACAATCACATATCAACATCAAGCAATTACACAAGCTCAAGCATATATCACGGTTCTCAACCGTCTCAATGAAAAGAACCTCAGTCCTTTCCAAAACCACTAAGTCAACTAACTTAAGGTTTATTAAGGCTTATCACTCACAAGCCATCTCATAGACCCTCAGCGGTCTATCTCATCTCAACAAGGCCCTTGAGTCATCACAAGACTCGGTGCAAGCCAACATTAAGAGCTCAAAGCTCTATACAGACCAAAAGCTTAAGGATACACATATGGCTTGAACGGTTCTTTTCACACACAAGACACCGTTCCAACAGCCTCCCAAGCACATCAAAACCATATACCAAGGCTCTTGCATGTCACAACATAGCCAAGCAACTCAGCATACCAACTAAACATGCATTACATAGAGCCAAGAATCAAAGTTCACCAAACTTACATTTGAGAGCTAATCCTTCATCCTCACAACATTCTAAACACATGTTTCTAAAGGACCCAAGGCTAATACTAGCTCTATCACAAGTGGGTCACTATTCACCCAAAATCCCAACTCACAAATCAAGCGGTGAATCTCGAGTTTCTTACCTCAAAGACGATAAGGAAGGCCCAAGGACGACTCTCCCTAGCCCGGGTATCCACAAATCGCCGCCGTTCCTCGCCGAACTCGAGTTCTAAGAACTTCCCTTAAGAAAGGGATTCTTTGATTTGGGGGTTTTCAAGGAAAATTGGTGAAGGATTCAAGCTCACCAAGTGTTTTCCAGCAAGATTGGTGTATCAAGGAAGTGATTTGGTGAACAAACAGAGGTTTAGGAAGCTTAAAAGCTCAACAATGGAGGACAGGGCGCTGGAGGAAGAAGAAGCAAGGTTTTGGGCCAAAAACTCGTAAAATGGCCTTTATATACTGGGTCTGCCCGAGCTGCCGCGCTGATCGCGCCACTCTGGAGCTAATCGCGCCAGCTTCCAGAACCCATGGCACCATCCGCGCCACTCCCGCGCCAACCTCCAGAACCAGTGGCGCCACCTGCGCCACCGTGGTGCCACTCGCGCCAACCTCCAGGAACTATGGCGCCAACCGCGCCATCCTCGCGCCAACGGCGCCAACCATCAGGGATGGACAGGTCCTTTGGGTTGTTTGGCGCCACTCGCGCCGACCTAGCGCCCCTGGCGTCAACTCCTAGAAGCTATGGCGCCACTCGCGCCAACCTGGCGCCACTCGCGCCACCCTCCAGAGAGCATGGCGCTGATCGCGCCGCATCTCTGCAACTGTTTTCTATAGAAGAGTTCTGCAAAAACCCTGGGCCATCCGCGCAGAACCTTGCGCCGTCCGATCCAGGACTCAGGGTCATTATAAAGTTCCTCACAAGTAGAGGTACCTATTTATTAAAGTGAAAACAAGGTGGCATTTTGAACCAAACTAGTCAAACAGGCCTTTTGTTTCCCAAGATTCAATCTTACATCTAGATATTACTCTCTAAAGTCAAAAAGCTCAATAATATTTAACTGGGAATTTACCAGAAATGAAAATCTAAACAAAAATTTTTCCTCTTTAGTACATATAAGGATCATAAGGCTAATATAAAAGATAAGGTTTTCATAGGAGTGAGTTTTAGTAACTTAATTCAAGGGACCACATATCAATCAAACCCTCCATATCATTGATTCTATACTGATAACTTGCAATTCTTTTAATGAATATGTAGCCATCTATAACCACATGCTTACATTTGCCATGGGATAATTGAAAACAATATGAATACACACAATAACCAATAGGGGGATAAATTGGTTAAAACTTGGTCTTTTAAAAATCTTTAAAGAATCAGAGTAATCAAGATTGTATCATAACTAAACCAAGAATGCTCTAACCAATCAAATCACTCAACTCAAGAAAACAATCACAAAACTTTCACTTGTTAAATAAGAAAGAGAGCACCAAAGAATCACATATTAAGACAGTAAGAAAATATTAAAGGAAGTAGTCAACACAATGGTTTATACTTGTTCACTTCTCACCGTGAGAAGTTACATCAGTTCTTCCAACCACAATTGTTAGAGTTCCACTAATAACAAAAATATTCTTACAAGCTTTTTACACAATCACTTTTAATCAGACCTAGATTAAGAACAAGACTTCTAACACCTTAGAATCTCTGTGATCCAAGACATAGAGATCACCCACCTCTACTCTTATCCGTTAGGAACACCTATCCTAGTAAAGCTCTAAGAAATCCTATGTTATTAATACAAAAAAAATACTCAAAAGAATACATAGCAAAGTGTAAAAAAAGAAATCACCTTTGATTCAGTAAATGAAGTATGCAAATGATTTACTAGAGTTGGACTGAAAGATGGAAGAAGTTGTGTCATAACCTTCTTTACAAAACTTCTTTTGACAGTTTTCCCAACAAGAAATCCTCCTTTTAAATCTTTGAGTCTTGAGGATTTTGGGACTTTAACAGAGTTAAGCACTAGAAACCTTTTCTTGCACAAAAAGCTTATGAATGAACTTTGTAATTTTGTTCTCTTTTCCAAAAACATCCAACAATTATTTATAGAAATTAGTTTGTAACTGTCAATAATCGATTAATTTTACTTATGTAATCGATTTAAGTGTTCTTAAGTTTTCTGGAAAAGATATTGAACAAAGTAATCGATTAAATCGTCATGTAATTAATTATCACAGACAGCTTTGTTTCCAAAAACACGCCAAGTAATCGATTATCACAAATCATAATCGATTAACACAAAAAGACTTTTTTTGTGACTTTGTGAAGTGTAATCTATTACCATTCTATTGTAATCGATTAAAGTGTTCTTGAAAGCTTAAGTAATAGATTACCATAAGTTGGTAATTGATTAAGGCATAGAAAAAATGTTTTTCCAAAACTTTAAACTTTGGCTTTTATGCAATCATGTAAACCTTTTGTTTCAGAAAAGCTTTTTAGTAAGACTTATGCTTTTATGAAAACATGAATGCAAAAACTTATGAATGATGTTTATGCAATGCAATAGATCATAGGATGGCTTACTTAAACATCTAAAGATTACGTATGTCTTTAATTGAATGGCATGTAAAAGCTAAAACATATTCATGCCTACGAGCCTAAGCATCTTGATCTTTTCAAGCTTCCCCTGTATCTAACAATAATTTGTTGACAACAACCCACATCCTTGGGAACAAGCATGGAAAAATAAAAAGTGGCATACCAGACATTATTTCCTCATTTTAAATAATCATATTGGCAAGTAATTCAAGTAACTACAATAACAGTCCCCCTGCCCCCAAGAGAGAGATGTATCTATAGCCTAAAGAAGTTACTCATCATTGAATGAAGTATCAAAAGCCTAAAGAACATGTATACAATAAGGAACAAATCACATAGACTCGCCTTACAAGTAAACTCTCCTTGGAAGCCACCAACAACAAGAAGATTATCCTTGACAGCTAATATGGGTCCAAGAAAATCCTTCCACAAATTTCCTACATATCTCTACAAGACCAAAGAATGCATAGTTAAGTAAAGCAAAGAAATTTGGGCAACATCCAACAACAACAATGACATTCACTTTTGACTTGCTAAGTAAAGTAATTTGCTACATAATTCTTAAATGAAAAGTTGCAAATACACTGCATGACATAAACTAGTCACTGATGCAGCTTATTTAGATTTGAGTCATACCTTGTATTGGTGAACTGAGTGTAAGGTCCATAACCCTTCTACAATTTTACAAAATGAGATCCAGACAAATTGTAATAAACAAATATATATATATATATATATATGCTCAAATAATTGTCAATAAATTAACAAACATATTTATAATGTTTACAATAAATATTAATACAATATATAAATTCCTCCTATATAATCTAAACCTTTTTAAATTGCATGTTTTTAATTTCTAAAAATATGTTGTCCATTTCTTGCGAATTATTTTTATGATCTTCATGTCTAACAATGTAAATATCATAATAGTGCATTAAAATTAAGTTGGTATAATAATTGATATGACAAAAATAGAAAATACATGCTCGCACATTACATGACTTCTTTTTTTATTAGCGGATATCAAAGACATTATCAAGAAGCTTATAATAACTTGTGCGTCCTTACTCAATAATTAAGTTAGACTCAGTTAATACGTTTGCACGAGACACGAGTTCAAAGTCTAATGGTAAATTTAAAACAATTAGCAACCACATCTTTTAGAGATTTATTATTACTAGAAACTCGAATTGCCTTGAAAAAGGAGGTCTTTAATTCACTTTTTCATTAATAATAAATCCAATGCATATGTGTATGGATTGGATCAGAACTTTTGATTGAGTGCTCTTTTAAAATTCAAGATATGAGAAGCCTAGTGCCTATATATTGTGCAAATTTGATTGGGTTACACACTAAATTGATTGTGAACAGATGACATGCATGGGAACTCAGTCAAAATTCACTTATAAATGTGTTTATTTTTTGGGTAAAATATATTGGGGTTTCTATAAAATTTAAAAGGTATTAATTTTATTCTCATAAAAAATTTCGTATTAATTAGATATGTAGAAATAAAATATATTTTTTAGTCCTCAATAGTGACTATGTTGGATTGTTCCTTGATGTGACTAACGTAAACTTAATTACTTTCTTTATCTATCTTTTTAAGCACACTCAAGAAGATTCCTCCCTAATCTCCTCAAATTGTTTAATTCATTTTGGGAGGTTTTGATCATCACAAATATTTAATTCATTTGTAATCAAATTACATGTGTAAGTTTTTTAGCCACGTCAATTACTGTCTAATGAAATTACCACTTAAAACTAGTAAAAACATGTTTTATTTTTATAGGGAATTATTAATTCAAAATTTTTTATAAAAACAAAATTAATACTTTTCAAATTTTACAACAATCTCAAACATATTTTATCCTATATAAAATAAACACTTTTAGTTTTTTAATTCAAAATTTAGTTAATAATTATTTTATATGTAAGCTGTAATTGTGTGAGGATAAAATTCTTTAAAAAATAAAAATAAGAATACAATATGTTTGAAATTCATGTAAAATTTATCATATTAATTAAGATTATATTTGGCACGTTTTTTCAATTGCCTTCTAACTTTAATTTTTTTTACATGTGGAAAAATTTGTTTAACTTTAATAGTGATATTTGGTAAATACCTTTTTTTTAATTAGCTTGTGTCATTTTTTATATGATAAATCAGGTAATATTTCTTAAAAAATTCATTACTAATTTTTAAATTTTTATATTTATTTATCTATTTTCCTAAAAACGTTTATTAAATTTTCTTTTTAGTCATTTGAACTTTGAAAATAAAGTTTGTTTTTTTTCTTCCACTCATAAGGTAAGATTTTAAGCTAAATTATGCTTTTTGGTACTTTATGTTTTTTTTATTATTTCAATTTAGTCAGGGACGGAGGTATGCTCAATGGCGGGGGGGCCATCCCCTTATGTTTTATTATTATTATTATTATTATTATTATTATTATTATTATTATTATTATTATTATTATGGAAGTATGTTCAATGTTGGGAGGGCCATTCTGGCCACCCCCGACTTTTTGTAAATTTTTAAGTTATGTAATTATATTTATATTATATAATGAATTAAATTTTATTTATTCAAATCATTTGTGCATAATTTTTAATAAGAGTGTAATGTACAAAATTTTGTGATTTCCTTTTGCTTCAGCGAATTATCAAGTTATATTTAATGGATGAGATTTAGCAAAAAAAATAAGAATTATATAAATGAAATCTTTATCTTGCAATAAAAAGTAATTTTTATCTTATGTCTTTTACCGCATAATAATATCTATCTTATTAAAAAAATATTTAATCCATTTTATATTTTAAATACTAGATATATATATATATATATATATTTTTATCAAATTTCACTTAATAGAAAAGATGTGAGTAGTGGACCTTTAGTGTGACTCTTTTTTTCTGAGTTAGTTTTGTAAAAAAAAATACTTAATTTGCTTTTAATCAAAAACACCATCTCCACTTTTATTTTTTCATCATTCACACGTATTGACATTCTAGAAAGGCTCAAACGCACATTGTAATTCAAGAAATCTATTACGAAATCATGTTTTAGGCAAGCAACAAAGTTATGCATATTTTTTTATATTTATTATGTTTAATTAATTTAATTGTGTTATTGTATATTTGTATTATCTTGGGTTTTGAAAAAACTAGCTAAAAAATTAGTTAAAAGTTGAAAAATTAGTTGATAAATGAAAGCTAGAAGTTGAAAACTTATTAAATTATTAGTGTTTGGTAAAACTAGTTATTAAAGTAGTTAAAAAGTATAAAATGATAAAATAATAATAAAATCTTGATTTATTTAAAAAGGATAACTAAGAAATTGGATAAACATATTAAGAATAAAAATAAAATAAAATATAAAAAGTTAGAAACTAGCGTTTAAAAAATGATATTTCAAGTAATATTTCATAAAATGCTAAAAGTTACTCAGGATATGTTCAACAAAACTAGTTAAAAGCTAAAAAGCTAGATAAAAGTTGAAAAACTAGTAGGTAGCTCAAAACTGGTAGATGGAAACTGAAAAAACTAACTTATTGAATTGTAAGTGTTCGGTAAAGCTAGATGTTGAACTAGTTGAAAAGATTAAAATTACATAAAAATAATAAAATATTATTTATTTAAAAAGGATAATAAGAAAATTGAATAAATATATTGAGGATAAAAATGAAAGAAAATATAAAAAGCTAGACGCTAGCATTTTAAAAAATGTTACTTCAAGTAGCATTTTAAAAAATGTTAAAAGCTACTAAAAAAAATCTTATTTACCGAACAGTCAAACAAGTTTTTCAGTTAGTAAAAAAAGTTAGCAACTGACTGAAATGTGTTGTTGAACATAATCTAAAATGTTACTAGAAAAACTTGTGTATCGAGCAGTCAAACAAGATTTTCATATATTAAAAAAAGCTAGAAACTAACTGAAATTTCTTATCGAACATAGCCTAAGTGTTGTGAGTATAAAAATCATAATTAATTTAATCATTTATATTTTAAAATTAATTACTTTAATTTGCAATATTGGAAGAAAATTAATTGTTTTAGTAAGTGATATAATAATCTATTTTTTAGATGAAGAAACAATCTACGATCGATGCACTCTTTAAAAGGAAGAATGTTAAAGTTCAAACATCTACTAAGTCATCAAATTCAGATTTGGAGAATCTTTATCTTTAAGAATTGGAATCAAAGAGGGATTTGGTATGAACTTTTTAGAGTGTGATCCGGGATTACGTCCACAATATGAGAATACCTGGTTGAGAAGAATGATGAAATTCGAAGAGCTTATATTAAAGCTGGTTCGTATAAATGTATGCTTTCTTCATGATTTTCTCTTAGTATACATTGAAAGGCAAATTATTGAAAAGTTTAGTGTAGATTCAACTATAGATGATTTTTGTGAAGTGTAAAAAAGACGTTCCATTTGATAATGATTCGTATAATTAACATTTTGAAATATCATATTATCAAGATTTTACATAAAAAGTTTCATTAAGAACAAGAGTTTGTTACTAAGAACTCAACACAAAAAGAGGTAGAGGTCGACCGAAACTTACCTAAGGAAAGATAATTAAACAAGACCTAATGGCGGAAATCAAATCTTGTACCGTTGCAACAACACTACATGCTCATGTCCATGGATCCACAAACGCCGCAGCTCTGATACCACTTGTTGGGAAATCGAGGGGGGTAAATATCGGAGAGATTTACACAAGCAACCATATAAGTGAATTAGACACCATACTTTGAACCAAAACCTTAAGGCTCAGGTTTATAGGTCTTCTCCTCACTTATATGGTGTCCAACTTTTCTATTTCTATCCGATGTGGGACTTTAACTCACACTTGTACTCCAACAGTGGAGAGAAGCTATAAGCTTGGTGGAGGGTTAAATCCATTAGTAGTTCTATGTTCTAGTCATTTCCTTGTTTTAGTTTCTTTTCTTTTCTTTTTTCTCTTCTTCCTTCCACCCCTCTTTTATTTTAGCTTATTTTTTTTCTCTCTTCTGTCTTATTTTCACTTTTTTTCCTCTTTCCCTTTCTTTTTCTTTGTCTCATTTTCGATTTATCATTGGGTTCATCTACCACTATTCCAATTAAGTTGAGTTAAAAGTATTATTGATGTTTGATGTTGATATTTTGTGAACGATTTGTTTACCCCTGCGCGAACATTGAATGATGACTATGTCCCTAAATTCAATCCCTTTTTAAAAAATAATTTAGCTCTTCATGTTTTTTCAGTGAATCAAAATAATCCTTTTGAATAATAATAATTTTAAATTTTGGGACACAATTTGAACCCTTTTCTTGACCAATTAGATACACGAAACTTGTCCCAAATTTTGAGATTCACTTATATAAAGTTTATGTAACCAAACCAAAATGGGGCCATAAACAAGGAAAAGATCACGTGAAAATGAGTCTCCCGGACAATCGAAAAAGATTTTAATATAATACTTTTTAATTTTCTAATTGTTTCTTTTTATGTAATTTTTATTATGTTTATGATCCTTTTTTTTAACATCAATTGAGTTCTATAATTTTTCATGTACGAATTTAATATGATAAGATTCATGCACGTCTCATAACTGTAAAAAAAATGGATAAAAATTGTAACATCCTTCCAATTACTATATTATGCCTAGGTCATAATAAGTAACTAGAAGATGTTAACTTTTCTATCGTAAAATTTTTAACAAAAATCGATTGAGAAAAACTTATCTCAATCTTAGAAAATTACGCTTATATAGAGCCTGTAGAGACTTTTTGGTTTCTTTAATAATTTACAACTTAGTAATAACTTGTAAATAATATTCCCTACAATAATAGTGATGTCCATATATTACAAAGCATATAACAAAATACTACGAGTCTGCAACATTAAAAGAAATCTTCCAACTTGTCCTCACTTTGTAGCTCCTCCTTTCGATTTACCTGTCTAAAATGACACGGGAACATACTAAAACAGTGAGAATTCCAAAGAATTCCCAGTAGGTGAAAATTTACTTATCATACAGTGTCATCGTCATCATTCCAGCTACTTCGATTTATTAAGAAAACATGTGAACAATTATAGTTGATTTTTTTAATTTCATAAACATATAACCCAAAGTAGATTCATTTCATTCGCAAACACTTAAAAATAATCTCATACTTCATCTTTAATGCAAGCATCATTTTCAATCATGTCAATGCATAGCTTAACCTTGTTATTTTCCTCTTTAATACCCTAAACTAGACAATGAGCTCATTACTAGACTTAGGTTGCTCCCACGGGGTCGTGCTCAGCTCAACTGTATCACCTTATGGGGTCCCATAGGGTCGTGCTCAGCTTAACTGTATCACCCTTGGGTCAATATGTCTTTCCCGCAGGGTCGTGCTCGGCTTAACCATATCACCCATTGGGTACCATCAGGGTCGTGCTCAGCTTAACTCTATCACCCTTCAGGTATTATCTTTCTTTAGTCTTTCCCTCAGGGTCGTGCTCGGCTTAACCGTATCACCCTTCAGGTCTTATCTTTTTATCTTTCTTAATGCACATGACATGCTCAATGACATGTAAAACTACATAACTCATGTCATACAATTATGTCACAAAACATCAAGATTTCATCATCACAAAAGAAAATCATAACAAAAAAATCATAACAACAAGATTTCTTACTTCATATGATTCGGTTCTTCCTATAATCTATACTCATATAACAGTCATTAAATTCTCATCTTTTAGTATGTTAAACTATACTTTCTAAGCTTTCTAAAAAGGTATCACATGCCTCAATTGGAGTTATAAAACTCTAGATATAATATTTTAAAAATAGAACTTCAAATCTGCCAGCAGTGTCAAAATTCCACATTAACATCTCCTAGTGTCTTCACAATTTCAAGCAGTAAAAATTCTAATTTTAGCTGAAATTTATATATGCTATAGTTGACATTTAGATCATTAATTCCATATATCACACACCTTATTTGAGTAAGAAATGAGAGAGAAATAAATTTTGTAAAAAGGATGGCAGAAGCTGTTTGGGTGTGGACAGTTTCGGACAGCTTGAGCTAAAATAATTTCTGGGAATGATTCACAACTTAGTTTGGTCCCATATTTTAGGACAACATAGAGGACATCCTAAGATTTAAAATGAGTGGTCAAACATCTCGTTTGGTTAAATATAGAGGGAGATATGGAAATTTCAAAACAGTCCAAAAATTCAGCTTACAGCCATATGAATAATCTCAAGAATCAAATGATAAATAAACCTAACTTTCTCCTACCTCAAACAAGTTTTCTTCCAATTCCTCCAAGTATTTGGCTGCACCTCAAGTTATTGAAAGAATGAAAGTATTGTCTAGTATTTGATGTTTTGGAAAGGTGAAGAAGGCAATTGAAGTGAGAGGATATGGTTTTGATGTCAAGGAAAAAGTGGGAAGAATGAAGCAAAGTGTGGAGAGAAAAAGAAAGAGAGATGGCCGTGAGTTTGAGGGAGAGATATCATGTCTTGTGCAGAATTTTAAATCAAAGGATTATTTATAGGGAGAATTTTAATTAGGATAGAAGTCTAGGGAATGAAATTAGTTAGGAGTCCTTAGTTTGGTTCTAAAGCAACTAAGTCATTATGCATGCTTATCTAGGCAAAAAGCAAAGATTCCCTCATTAATTGTTCAAGGTGCACGTGGAAAGCTTGCTTAAGAGGCTGAATTCTTTTTGTTTTGATGCATGGCTTAACATTCACCACTTCTAAGAATGCATACACATGTATACACATACTCACATAAGGCTAGCCTTCCATTTCCTATTGGTTTTGTGATGAAAATATCAAGTGCACTTGCTTTGCTTCTTTTAAAGTATGTCTCTTTTGATTTATACCTCCTGTACTTCATGTGTTTTCCAATTAATATGCTTGCTACTTATGTCATACATCCGAAATCATAAAAGTCTTTTCCCAATATCCTACACAACTAGGATTGGTTTCTTTTCTTAAATTAACTAATCATAACTAAATATATTCTAAGCACTTCTAAACTTTTCACTTGAATCCATTAGCTTCTATCATATCCTTCTTGTATCACACTACCATCACAAATGTTTCTCATGTGATAATTTTCCTCATCATATTCTCAAGTGCTTCTATTATATTAATTTTCCTTCTTTTGTAAGGTTTATTTACTTGCATTTATTATATTGGGTAGTAAAATTTAGAGACTTATCTTCTGACTTACCTAATCATAAATTTTCGGCCAATCTAGGTACTCCTAGTTTTCTTGTGATATTTATCTGTTACTAAGGGTAATTTGGTAATTTGTCATCCTAGGGGCATTTCTTTAATTTTCTCAAGTCTCTACAAAATATCTAAGACAAAATATCTAAGGGTATTTTGGTAGTTTGTTACTCACTTTAGGGGTATTATTGTAATTTTCACTTCAAAACATCCAATCAAAATATTCAAGGGTATTTTGGTAATTTGACACTTACTCCAGGCGTATTTTTGTAATTTTTATTTTAAGGATAATATGGTAATTCTCATATCAAGGAAAAGGTAATATGGTCATTCTCCTTTAAGCATTTTTGTAATTTCTCTATCTCTAACTAACATATTTAAAGTTTTGGGATGCTACAAAAATCGTGTTACAGTAACTAAAATAAATATGTCTATAAACAAAAAATTTAAGATCAAATTATTATTAAATTAATATGTTTTGGTTCCCGATGTATTTTTGAATTTTTCATTTGGTCTTTAATGATTCTTTCTTCAATTTTAGTTTCTTAATATATGAGTTTTGTATGTCAATTTGTTTCTTTAAAATTTTTAGCTCTTTTAAGTGGTCCTTCAAATATTATTGTTTTGGTTCTCTAGGGTCCTAATATTTCTTTTTATTAATACGCCGTTTTGCTTTTCATTAGATGATGACATTCCAAGTTAACCGACTTAAATACAAAATAAAATTATATATATTCAAGTACCAAAAAGTCAACAAAAAAATTATTAGAGGTCAAAAGAAAAATTCAAAAATATGTCATGAAATATATATATATATATATATATATATATATGTGCGCGTGTGTGTGTGGGATTGTTAATATACACACGACGAAGTTTATCGGTTTTCTTGTCCTAACATGAGGAGAGATAATAATGTTTGAAAATTTAATACTAATGGGGATGAGAGAGGAAATGGAAATGATCATTTTAAAATTAAATCGTAAATTATTATAATAACCTTATATTAAACTTACCAACACAAAAAAATCTATTGATTTTTTTTCCAAATATTTAAGGTATTGATTACTAATTCACTCATTCTGAAAAAAGTATAATTAATTATTGATTTCTTTTGTCCAAATATATATATGTACAAGATAGTTCGACAATAACTGGGTTACTTTTAATCTTCATCTTTTTATTTCTTATCATTTCATTTTTTAATCCAACTGTCAAAGATAAATTAATAATTAAAATCATTAAATTAAAAGAATAAAAATTACGTATCTTAATATTCTTAAAATTAATAGAAGAATGAAAATAAAATACCTACTTAAAAATTCACTTAGGTGGTTATGGCAGTGAACCATCACCGCCACCACTAATAGGACCATTGTCACTTAGATGGATTGGGTATAATAGTTTCATGAGTTTTAATTCAATAAAACTCAAACCAACTTGACTACATAATAAAAAAATTGTATTTACTTAATTCTTTTACGTGTGTATGTGAAAGATTGTGAATAATATTAGAAATAAACCTCTAAATTCTTACCTCATTCATTCGCAAGCCACAACAATTTATTTTGGTTTTGAAGATTAACTCAATCTAATAATTGCAAGATGTAAAACAATTTTAATGATTTTATTGAATATTAACAATGAGTTGTAAAATACTGTAGCAATGAATACGAACTATTGGCTTAAAAGAATTAAGAAACACTTAAATAATATTGAATTACTTGATTTTGATATTCTTTTTGTTAAAAGTTAAAGAAATGACAATATTTTACCTAATTTATCAATCGATAACCCAACTAAATTAACGTGGAACTCAATTGAGTTGAGTCACTGAAAATAATAGTTAATCTGATGTAATTAAATTTAATTGGATTTGAGTTAGAAATTAATCTAAATTTAATCTAACTCAGATTAATTACAACACTAATTGAAATTGATAATTGATAATTGAAGGCAAAAATTTATAAATAATACAAATTAATTAATTAATTAGGCATTTGGTGTAGGGGGGAAGAAATTGGGAAAATGGTGCACCCAAACACGCCCAAGCTAGGCGTGTTTGGGTACCATTTTCCCTATAAAATCCCCCAAAATTTACTTTTTCACCATTTCACCTTCTCTCTAAAAGTTGGTCTGCCTTCGTTCTAGAGCTTGGGAGTGAATATTTTTTGAAGCGAAGCTCTGCCAACAAGTAAATGGATTTAACAATTTTTCATACTATTTAATCTGTTATATTTTTTAATTAGAAAATTGTTAGGACTATATGAACTTATTTGCGACATAGATGTTAGGTTTATAGGAAATTGTTAGGTTTAGGGTTTATGGATTCCGGTTTATACTATTTAATCTGTTATATTTTCAATTAGAAAATTGTTAGGGCTATATGAACTTGTTAGCGACATAGATGTTAGGTTTATAGGAAATTGTTAGGTTTAGGGTTTATGGATTTCGATTTAGTTTTAGGGTTTAGCTTGTTAGTGTTTAGTGGTTAGGGTTTGGGGGTTGAGGCTAATGGTTTAGTGTTTAAGGGGTATGGATTTATGGGCGAGCTTAAGCCCACTTGCAGAATCCATTTGGCCCACTTGTCCAACTACTTGCACGTCCACTCGCCCAGGCGAGTATTTTGCACTGCGTTAGCTCGCCTGGGCGAGTTAATTGTACCTTCTGGAATGTTCCTTTGGGCCTTGGGCCTATTTTGCTGGATGTACCTCCCAGTTTTACTTTCTGGTCCCCTTTTTGCTTGC
Organism: Glycine tomentella; assembly: GCA_007407185.1. Lineage (NCBI taxonomy): Eukaryota > Viridiplantae > Streptophyta > Magnoliopsida > Fabales > Fabaceae > Glycine > Glycine tomentella. The sequence continues at coordinate 123,074 of PYAF01004535.1, read as the reverse complement.
TTTTTGATTTCGAAAGCCTCGGAAATCCTCGAATGCTAGCAAAATAAAAATAAAAACTTGGATGAATCTTCGAGACATATAATTACTACGTTTTTAACAAAACTAACTAGATTAGGGCAAACTTTGACAGA
>PYAF01004535.1:71861-99741 GCA_007407185.1 Glycine tomentella | reverse complement strand
TTTTTTTTTTTTTTTTTTTTTTTTTTTTTTTTTTTTTTTATGTACCCCAATTCATTGCATATTTTTCATATTTTTGGTGTTTTTCCTTGTTTCTGGTTTTGGGATTTCCAATTCTTTCTTATAAGTCAGGAAACTAAATAGTTGAAGCAGTTACTAGATTTGCTTGGTTGATAAGGTTATCTTGGACATAGTTTTAGTTTCTATTTGTTCCCTCTTTAAACAGTTGAAGCATTTCATACAACTTTACTTCTGCTGCAGGCTACTTTTTTGGGAAAAAGTGATGGATTTGAAGTTTTAAATGTGACTGTGTGTATAGAATTTGTAATTTGGGAAAAATAACCATTCTTCAGTTCTTTACCAGTTTTGTTGATTTGAGGATTAATATTCATACAGGGATAGTCCTACAAAGAGATACTTAGATTGATGCCAAGTTGTTAAATTTGATAATCTCTCCCTCCCATTTTCCTCTCCCTCTCTTGTGCATCCTTTGTAGTCTTTTAGTGTGTGTTTGGTTTTGGTAGGATTCTCTAGAATCATGTCGAATACCAGTTAATTCGATTTTAGTTAAATTTTCACATGTTTAGTTCCATGTTGAGAAATTCATTGGATCCAAAATTGATGAGTTTAAGCAACACTAGGTAGTTTTTGCGTTGGTTCAAGAATTTTATATCGAGTTTTACTACTAATTTGCTTTATAATAAAAACATTCAACAATTTCATTCAAAATAAATTTACCAACACTCATCCAAAATTCCTGATTTTTTTACTGACTCTTAAGGAATGAGAATGAAATTTATGTTGATGGTTCCTTTGTGGGTATGTAGGTTTCACAAACGGAGCAGCGGTAAAATGGCCCTTCATGAAAAAAGTATCTGTCCATCCTCATTTGATGTTATTCAATGCTCCTCCTCAGGTTTGAATAATACACCTTTTCTCAGTTTTACTGTATTTGCTTAAACTTGCAAGTTTGCACAACATTCAGTTTATTTCTCAGGCTTTACATTCACTAAAGTGAAGTTAGCAAAACATATTCACTCTTTCCAGTGTGGTTTAAGAGGAAATTTTTTTTGTTAATGTAATTTGATATAGTTCTGCGTATGACTTTTAATTATTTATACTAGTCTTTGTGAATTATAAACTCTACCTTTAGATCTGAACCTAGCTTTACGATGTTTTGCACTATCTCATGTCTGTTAGTTCAAACATCTTTCTGATAAATTTGTTTCATCCACTTAGATTGTATTTTTCTTACTACTTAGAAATATGTCAATCATGATGGACAAGGTGGCATTCATTTTTCTCTGACATCATATCCTGTACATGAGGTGAATTCTGTGAACCGTCCTCATGGTATGAAGATGTTTTCAGTTCCCAATCAAGCAATTTCACTTTCCATGGGACATCCATCCCTAAAGAATCATTTTGCAACTGTTGGTCAGAATATAAATGGTGCTAGTGTGAAGCAACCACTACTCGGGGGAATACCTGTTACAGCACCTCATTCAGTTCTTCCCATTGTTGGTGCTGCTACTGGAATGACCGAAACATGGTATCTTTTTTTTTTGTGCTTGAACCATTTATCTAGAGAAATGATTTGAGTGAAATGAACAAACTTATTTGTCTCTAATTTGTATATTTTGAACAGTGTGAAACCATCCGTACCTGCTCCTAAACTTACCATCTTCTATGCGGGCACTGTGAATGTCTTTGAAGATATCTCTCATGAGAAGGTGTTTTCTCTCATATTTTGCTCCACCCATAATAAATAAACAAATTAAGTATAAAAGGGAGCATACATCTCATGGTTAAAGCTTAAATTTGACCACCTTTCTTCAGGCACAAGCTATTATGTTGTTGGCTGGGAACGGCTTATCAGCTGCTTCTAATGTGGCACACGCACAGCCCGATGTTCAGGCACCCAGCTTGAAGTTGGCAGTAGGTGATGGGGTTCCTGTTAGTCAACCCATGCCACCCTTCTTTCAAGTCCTTTATCTGTTTCTTCACATACTGGTGCACAGTCAGGGAGTGGTTCAAGTAGCAATGATGAATTTCTCACAGCTAAAACATCCGGAGGTACCACTGCTTCTGTTAACAAAGTGGAGACTCCAAAAGTAGTCAACACAACCACCATGGTAGCATCAGGTATGGTGGCAATGTAGTTTCTTGCTACTTAATGTTTCTTTACTTCTTCACATACTTTTGCTTGGGGGTATTATAAATTTTATGATGAACAAGGGATGCATTTCTCTGCAGTCTAAAGTTATCTATGTTTGATCATTGCAAGTGTTTTGTATATAATGATTCTACTATCAGAAGGTTTTGCTGAATGAAATTGACATTTTATCTTTTTATGCAGCTGTGCCACAGGCTCGCAAGGCATCATTGGCTCGATTTTTGGAGAAGCGCAAGGAAAGGTTAGTAGTCTATACATGGTTTCTATTTCTCCAGTGGAAAATTGATTATTACTATAGCCTTGTAAAAAGTTCTCATCATTTAACTGTTGAAACATGTTGATTTCTTATCATAAATGGATTGTCTATTTGTGTGGTTCACAACTTTTGTTGTCATAGTGCTTGTTTTCCTCTGTACTTGTATAATGATAAATGAGGCTGATGGGAGAGGAAGAAATAATTCCACATGAGCGCTATAAACACACTCTTTTATTGGTTAAAATTGACTGGAAACTACAAAATTAAAACAGAAAATCATTAAATAAGAAGTGTGACCTACAAATTTTTGTGATTTCCAATAAATTTCAACAAATAAGAGTGTTAGTATGTGTGCTTCTCACATTTCTCAATTCCACATATTTGGAAGTTAGATATCAATGATAATAATTACCTTGGTATATAGTATCACCATGCTTGGATGGAAAATTATTTGAGTCTGAGGAGTTTTTGTCCATGCAGGGTGATGAATGCAGCACCATATAATAACCTCAACAAGAAGTCTGAGAATGTGCCACAGCAGAATACAATGGTTTCTAACATCACTACAAACACAGGTGCTGCTGATGCAGTGTCAACCAAGCAAGGATTGTAGTAACCCCTTCTTATAGAAGGACCCTATTTGGGTAAGTTTTTTTAGAAACATTTCTAAAAGAAGAAAATAAGAAGAAAAAATGAAATGAGTTTTGCCATAAACAAAAATAAGTTCTCCATTAGCTAATTTTTAGAAGCTCACCAATATAGTTTCTGTAAAAGATGAGATGACATCTACAAATGAGCTAATAGAAAACTCATTTTAGCTTATGGAGAAACTCATTTCATTTTCTTCTTCGTTCTTCTTCTAGAAGTGCTTCTAGAGAAGCATACATTCAAATAGGTCCTACTTCAGATAAAGAATATTTGTTTTAACTTGTAAATTGTCATATAATTATGTTGCATGCAGATGATTTTTTTTTTTTTATCAGAACTTATGCTGAGATTCTGAAGTATCAAACTATGTTCAGTTCTTTGGTAGGGCCTGACCTTAATTATTTCTAGTGTAGGGCTTTACCTTATTACTTGAAAGTTGGATTTTACCTTCCAACAGTATAGCATTAGCATATAGATCACTATGTAACTGTATCTGACAATATGTTACATTGTTGCAATTAAAAGCAAGTTTAGATATTTATATATATTTTTTAATTTTTAATTTTGTTCTCTGTACATTCTTTAAATCACTAAATTTCCATTCTACATATTGTGCTCCTATCTTCTTCCCAGATTTTGCCTAACAAGGAGAAAATGTTAAATTAAAAAAGTAAACTGATGGATATAGGGGCAGCATATTTAGAAAGTGCATATGTGAGGGTTGAAAGTAAATGAATTTTGTTCTAGAAAACAAAGATATGTAGTATAAGGTATAGATATGAAATGACACGGACTTTATTTTTTTGGTAGTGGAAATAACAGGGACTCAAAAATATATAAAAAATATGAAAAATCATAAGATATGATATATTGATATGACTATAAAACAACACAAAATTTAAAATTAACAAGCAATAAAAATTCAAATCATAAGCGAGAATAATATTTTAAAAAATAAATGAGTTATTGTTGATAAAAATGTTATAATTTATTAATTGAATTAATCAGTTTTCTTAATTATGATGAATTAATTAATTAGTCCTAGGAACATGACAAGTAATATTTAACACATGGATTAAATGAATGTAATTGTGTTAAATATACCGAGAAAGTTGTCATTTATAATAATTTTATCTGTATTTATTGATTTAAGAAATTAAAAATTAAAAATTAAAAATTTAAAGCAATAGATTCTCTAGGACAAAATTTAATGGTGCAAAATACAAACCGACATTCAATGAAATCATGTTTGAAATAGGGATTAATTACGTAAATTGATGGGTGTTTTAAAAAAAATATTAAAATAGATAAATCGTATTTTAATATAATTATTTCATAATAAAAAATTATATATCAAAGTATGATTTCAGTTTTAATTTTTTTTTATGAAAGAACTAAAATCATATGAGGAGGCACGATTTCGGTTTTTTTTTTCATTGAAATCGTATGAAGAGGCACAATTTCAGTTTTTTTTTTTGTCATTGAAATAGTATGAAGAGGCACAATTTGTAATTTTTTTTAAAAAAAACAACGGAAATCGTATTGTGATGCACAATTTCAGTTATGTTTTTTTAAATAAATTTTATTTTACGTTAAAAATTTATGATATTTTTAAAAAAGAAAATAGTATATTAAAAATTAAGTGATATATGGACGAAATTGATAAGTTGAATAATATATAATAATTAATTATGCTTGAAAGATTAAAAGATTACAAAATATTCGACATAGTTCATTGTCTATATGGACAATTATCACAATGATGACCTTCATTTCGACACTGAACATTTCTTCGATCTATTTGGAATTGGTTCATCCATTTCATTATGTATTTGAGTAGTAGTTGGTTGGCTTGATAGAAATCGTCGCTTGTTAGGATCAAGAACAATATATGGACTCGTATATTGAGACCAATAATCCTTATTTCTAAGGGAGTGGAACTGAAGTTCATAAGCCTTGTAAATGTTGTACAACTTGTACATGGGGTCAACAAACAAGTCGATATGTAGGTGGCAAGAGGAGCAAACTGTTAGATACAGGGGGAGCTCGAAGAGGATCAAGATGTTGAGGCTTTTAGTCTTGGATAAAGTTTGAGCTTTTATATGTCATTCAATTGAAGACATATGTAATTGTTAGATGTATATCCTATGATCCTTGCATTGCATAAACATCATTCATTGGCTTGTATTCATGGTTTTCATAAAATCATGTTTTGTGAAAAAGCTTAAAGTTTTCATGTTTGCATAAAGAGCCAAGTACTCATGGTTTAAGTTTTGGAAAAACCAATTTTGCACTGACTTAATCGATTACCAGAATATGGTAATCTATTACTTGAACCATGAAGAACTAATTAATCGATTACAAGGTAATAATAATCGATTACACTGTACAAACTCATAATAAATCTTCCTGTATTAATCGATTACCATCTATCGTAATCGATTACTTAGCATGTTTTTGAAAGTAAGATTATTTGCGTTAATTGATTACATGACAGTTTAATCAATTACATTGTTCATGTATTTTTTCCAGAAAGAACAAAGATCACTTTAATCGATTAAATATGGTATTAATTGATTAAACAAGTGGAAATAATCGATTACATGGACGATTTAATCGAATAAAATTCAGTTGCTACAGTTTTCTATAAAAAGTTGTTGGATTTTTTGAAAAGCACAGATCATTACAACAAAATTTTCATACATTTTCAAAAGCCTTCTGAAGTGAGAAGAGATACTCTGAGTCACAAAGCTCTTGTCCCACAAAATTCTAAATTTTCATGAGTCATTGAAAGATTTCTTCTTGGACAAGATTTTAAAGAAGTTTTTGGAGAATTTGTTCTGAAACTTGTTTTCTTTCAACTTGAATCAAGATTGCTAAATCATTTACATTCATATCATTGGATCATCAGGTTGTCACTCTCCATTAAACTTTGTTTGTAAATTCGTTTAAGAATTTTAGCTTGTTTGTTGCTATTACAAAAGGGTTCTTAAAGTTTGTCTAGAGTAGGGTTCTCTGGAGGGAAAAGTAGAGAAGGGTTCTCTATTTCTTGATCACTAGTAGTCTAAAGGGTATTAGATTTCTGATCTTAATCTTGGGTTGATTAAGGGTAATTGTTGTAAGCTTGTAAGAACAATTTTTTTGTGAATAGTGAAACTCTAATCAAGTTTTAATTAGAAGAGACTGGATGTAGCTTCTCTTGTTGAAAAGTGAACCAATATAGTTCTTGGTGTTGAATATTTTCTCTTTATCTCTTCTTGTTGTCATTGATTTCTATTCATTTGGATAATCTTTTTAAGATCAACAGAAATTTATTTTCTGCTATTGCTTTCTTTATAAGGTGACACTTGATTGACTAAAAGATTTCAAAGGGTGTCTTTGTGATACGATCCTAAATTCTGTGATTCTTTTAAAGATTTTAAAAGACCAAGTTCTAAACCAATTTCCTCTTGGTTATTGTGTGTGTTCATATTATTTTCACAAACTACAATAACATGAGAGCAAGATAGTCGCAATGCACGATATTCCCCACAGTTACACCATCATTCATTTGGTTTAATAGTATAAGCCATTGCTCGTCGGCCTAATTAGGGATTTGCTAGCTCTTGCACCTCAAACTCAGATTGATGTTTCACGAGTGTACCTTTGCACATGATGCATCACAATATGACGACGATTTTCTTGCAACATGACAACTACCTCTTAGGGGTATTCGTGTCCAGCCTGTAACATGGAGGATACATGCATCCCTCTTTCAACAAACCACAATTTTATTCTCTAAAATGTTGTTTTCACCTAGGCAGTTATAGGCAAGGTGTGTGCTCCTTTTAAAATAAAATTCATACACTCAACAAGATTAGTAATCATATGGCCATATCATTTGCCACCATCATAGGCTTGAGTCCATTTTTCCCTTGGAATATGTTCTAACCATTCCTCTGCTCATCGAAACTCAAATTTCATAGCAATCAATTTTGCATTGAACTTTGGTTGCTTCATTTCATATCCTATGACAAAAACATCAAATAAATTCAATAAATAATGGTTTCATTCAAATAAATAAATACATAAGTTAAAAAATTTAAATAATTACCCATGTTAATGACTTGTTTTTTCAGCTCAAAATTATGAAACTTTTTGTTAAAGTTTGATTCAATATGTCGAATGCAGAACACTAATGTTAAACCTACTGCATTCCACCCAACTTCTTGTGATCATAATGCGGATAGCAAAGCTTTGCCCCTATCTGAGATGATGCATAAATTTTGTTGAGGTGTGACATATATGTTCACAACAGCTGGAAGAACCATGTCCGAGATTCCTTTGTCTCACCTTCAACAATTGCAAATGCGAGTGGAAACAAGTTTCTATTCCCATCTTGTGCAATGGCAGTTAATAAAGTAGCATTGTATTTACCTGTAAAAAATGTCCCATCCACTTGCACAATTTTCTTGCAATATTTAAAACCTTCAATGCATGATTTGAAAGACCAAAACACACTATCAAGAATGAAAATGTCTGGGTGTTGCACGCCATCAACAATGTGAGGACTTGCAGTATTGAACAAATGTACCTGGTACACGTTTTTGGACAACTTGCATCCATCTAGGAAGTTCATTATATGAATCTTCCCCGTCTCCAAATTCCATGACAATTGCTTTTTGTTTTGCTATCCATCCATGCTTTTTTGTATGTCACGGTATAGCCATTACAACTTCTTATTTCTGCAATCAAAGATTTTACAGGGATGAAAGGATTTGATTTTACTAACTCATAAATATGGTTAAATTTGAGTTGAATCTAAGTTTTGGTGATCAAGGGAAATCACTCGGGCAGTGCAAGTGTAGATACCTTCATTTTTTTTTAATCTCCCATCTTCTGCGAATTTTACTAAATGATGCCTTGATGCGACACTTACAATCATTACCATAGAGTATACACCGACCAACATACCTGTCAACCTTAGACTCCTTAACAACATAGTTGAATCCATGATCATAATAAAATTGCTTAATTGCACTCACAATTGCTTCTTTTGAATCAAAAGTCATGCCTTCCCAAATGTTGCTCTGACATTCGTACTCCCACAACGATTTGAAAACTCTAGTCCTTCTTATGATTGTATGTTAAAGTTGCAAAAAAAATGAAGACATGTTAACGTCTTCTGTGTCATTGTCTGCATCTGCCTCATTAGGGACTGCATTCACTTGATTGTTGTCACTAAAGTCTGAAATAATAAAATCAGAAATAATTAAAAAAAAACAAAACATGTTCAAATACACAATTTCAACAATAACTAAAAAGTGTTGAAATCGCTTGTTGGTATACGATTTCAACATTAAATATATATAATAAATAAATAAATTGAAATCGTATGATAATATGCGATTTCAGTGTAAAATTTTTCAAAAAAGTGAAATCGTGCATTGAAGCATGATTTCTTCAAAATGAAATCGTTCTCCAAATCACGATTTATCCATTTTATTTTTTTATTTAAATTTACGTATTATGGTAATTGTTTTAAAAAAATTACCCCTTAACAATGCAAGAGCCTTGAACTAGACTATCGGCATGAAAATTATTTTCATACTTTTTGTATTTCACGGTTGCTGTAGATTTTTAACACTTGGACAATTTGAGAGGCTAAAATGTTATTGCACACACGTAACGAAACTTTCACTGCAAGCGCACTATACAAAAATAACCATATTAAATCATAAAATATCACAGAAAAATAACTTATTTTCAAATGTACACTTGGATAGTGAAAATATTAGTTTCAATCATATAGACTCACAAAAATAACCACAAGGTTTTCCATACTACATAATTTGAAGTGACTATTTTTTCTGTCCCTAACATTCTTTTAGATAGATAGATAACATTTATTTTAGGCTAAATGACCTATTTAATTTTTTATTATTTTATTCTTTAATTTGGTCATTATTTTTAAAAAGTTTAATTTAGTTATTTATCTTATTTTTTAATTCAGTTTAATATTTTATTTTTTAAAAAAAATCAATTTGATCCTTCATCTTATTTTTTGGTTCAAGTTAACTCTTTATTTTAAAATTGACGTAGTTAATGATTTAAGAATAGACTTTTTTTGTTCAATTTTTTCTCCAATCCCTCCACTTCATTTTTTAACTAAAAAAGCTCAATCTTAAATGAATCGAAGTATTGAATTGAAAAAAAATAATTAAAATAATTTTTTTAAAAGATAAAGAATTAAACTAGACAAAAAAGATAAAGAATCCAATTACATTTTTTAAAAGATAAAAAATAAAACTAAAAAAAATAAAAATAAAGGATCAGTAGATTATTTGGATAAGGGTCCAATCTTTTTAAAAAAAATATCGCACATTGATCAGACGGATTTATTTGTTGCACATTGAGAATCAATGAATCATTGCCCCCCCCCCATAAACTTATAATATTTTCTCAATATAATAATGTGTAATATATATTGCCCCCATAGTTTGAAATATGATATTAAAAGCTAATTTATAATGAGTATTATCCACACAAATTTTTATGTATATAAAATTGTTTCTACAATATAAAATTTTTGAATCTCTCACTGGACGTTGACATATATCAAAGACAATATGCATTGTATATGAGATTTTATTACTTGATTTTCTATTAAATGCATGAAAGTTAACAAATATTACATGACAATAGCATAAATAACATTAAGCTTTTTATTTTAGAAAAAGTAGAGTTTTTATTATATGATCAAAACAAAAAAATAATAAAAGAACTCAAAATTTAAACAGAAAAATATATTGTATCACACGTCAAAGAAAGACAAACATAAAATTAGAGGTTTCACGAGCAACATGCACGACATTCACGTCGGCACATAAACATGAATGATGCTGATGATGATGGCTTATTAACAAGTGGTGGTCCTTGAAGAGTTTTTGAGTGGCTATAATTGAAACCACGTGTTATCACTTTCATTCGCCACAATCCCTCCCACTTGCACTTTGCCCATTTTTTTAATAAAATCTCATTCATGCGAAGTAGATAATTTTGGTGGTATCAAATAATTTCGAAGATAATTTATTCAGTAAGGTCTTGAAGGGCAGGTATATATGGCAACAAGAAAAATCTACAAACCATACGGTGTGGTGCAACCATCAATCACGTTTTCAACGAAGGCCGAATAAACTATATATATATGGCGTTGGCGTGCATTCGTGTCAAAGCTTCAACCAACCAGAGAAATATTTTTTTCTTTTGATGTGATATTTCGCTTATTATTACCTTTAAGGTCGTTTTCAAGTGCATATAATCTTTTTTTTATCTATTTCATTTCTTTTATTTTCTTAAGATAAATGAATTAATTATTTTTAAAATTATTATTATTATTATTATTATTATTATTATTTGTGTTTCTTACTATTTAAAATATAGATTTATTTGTTTCTTTATGGTTATCTGTGTTTTTAGTCAAAAGGAATAGGCTTATTAAAGCATTACAATAGGGGTTGACATTACAACTACGTTGATACCCAATCCTGGCTGATTCTATGCATAACAAACTTAAAAATATATTAATTAGAAAGTTACACAAAACACTTGGGCGGGAACAAACCAAATCCAAGGAAACAAAGCTAAGAGAACATGTGAAAAGGGAGTCATTGCTAGTACCTGCTGATTGTTGTTGGATAATGGATGATAAAGATAGTGTGGATGACAACATTGGTAGTCTAGTCCAGTACTATTATCTTTTGTATAAGTTGTTCAATCAATCTGGTAGAGTGTTCAATCACATAGAAAGGAGAATCCAGTCTGGTGATTAATTAACATAATTTGTGTTGTAACTATATATGTTTTTTATTTTTCTGTTGTAACCATTTTTGGTTAGACAGTTAATTGTTGTCTCCTTAATAAGGAGCTTTGTATTTTGGATTCAGAGAGTTTGGTAGTGCTTGCTTTGAACCACTTTATTATAAATTATGTTATTCGCAATAAACTTAGCAATTTTGTGTGGTATCTCTCTTCTCATTCTATCATCTGAGTTGTCATATCCGAATAAAATTTCTTGAATCTTCTTAACATATTGGTACTAGAGCTTCAGTTCAAGATCAGTTCCACATTTGTTTTGTGGTAGATCAAGTCATCAGTGACCAACCATTCTATTGTTATTTGTTTGTGTTGTGTAAATTCACAAAGAAGAATAGCTTCAACCTTTGGCGCATCATGATGTGAGCCTTGTTGAAAGAACAAGGCATCTGGGCTTCTCTTTGGTCAAAAGTTAAAGATTGATAAGTCATTGCTTGAGTTACAAGAGGAAAATGTGCATTAGCTAATACATAATGTTTATGAAGAACTGATTGTTGTTATACTTTGGCTCAAATCAATTTGCAAAAACTTGCTTCTGAAATGACATTTGTTTGGCCTCTGAATGACGAAAGGTACGCCACTGAAGGAACATCTTGATGAGCTAAACTTTGTTCTGATGGAGCTTCGTGACATTGATGTCAAGATGGAAGACAAAGATTTGGCAATGATTCTGTTAGTCTCTCTTCCTCCCTCCTATGAGGATTTTGTGAGTTCTTTTAATGTAGGAAAGAATTCCATTACACTTGAAGAAGTCAAGTCCAGTACTAAAGGCATCTAGGAATTGTGATGAACGTTCGGATTATCAGTGACTGATTATGCTAAAGGGCAAAAGAAGAAGAAAGGCAAAGGTGGCAACAAGAGCAAAACTGATCCTAAGGACATTTTCAATTAATGAATAGATCGAGGTCATTAGAAGCAAGACTGTCCAAAAGAAAGCAAAGAAATATTATGTTGTCGCTCTTATTTAAAATGACTCCTCATCATAAAGTGATTTGGTCCTGGCTGTTGGTGAACAACTACAACAACATTATGAACAATGGGTACTAGACTCAGGTTGTTCTTATCATATGTGTCCACACATACGTTGGTTTGTGACATATGAGAATAAGTATGGTTGTAACAGTTTTATAGGTAACGATGTTCCTTGTAAGTTTGTATGTATAAGTTCTATACAAATCAAAATGCATGATGATGTTGCTAGAACCTTAACTGAAGTTTTCCACATTCCAAAGCTTAAGAAAAATCTTATATCTATGGGTGCCATGGATTGGAAAGGTTTTTCTTGTTGGGTTGAAGGTGGAGTTATGTATATTAAAGGGAAAGGAAAGTCTCTAGTAATGCAGGGAACCAAGAAAGGAAATTGTACATCCTTCAATGGTCCATTGTGATAGACTCTATCTTTGTTGTTTCACAATCTGGAAGCCATGCATCAATTGGCTCGTCCAATAATTCTTTGTGGCATATACGTCTAGGCCACATGAGTGAAAAATGTTTGGATATTCTGAGCAAATGAGGTTTGCTTAGAAATCACAAGGTGAAACCTCTTGAATTTTGTAAGCACTATGTCTATAAGAAGCAACATTGGACGAAGTTCCCAAAGGTTGTGCACACTACAAAGGCCATGTTGGACTACGTTCATCCTGACTACTGGGGGCCTTCGAGACTTCCATCACTAGGAAAGGCAAGGTTTTCCTTTCGATCAGGATGATTACTTCAGGATGACATGGTTATTCATGATGAAGAGAAATTTGAAGCTTTTAAAATTTTAAAGCATTGAATGATTCTTATGAAGAATCAGACAAGAAAGACAGTAAAGTGTCTTTGGACTGACAATGACTTGGACTTCTGTTATACTAAATCCAATGAATTCTCTAGAAATAAAGGCAGAACAAGACAACACACTATACGTAATACTCCACATCAAAATGGAGTAGGTGAAAGAATGAACAAGAACTTCAGGAATAGGGCCAAATGCATGCTATCTAATTCAGACTTGAATAAGTTTTTGAGCTGAGGCATTTGGCACAACATGCTATCTCGTGAACCGCTCACCATCTATTGCCATAAACTTCAGGACCTTTATTAAGGTATGATCTAACAAACCAGCTAAATACTCATTGATGAAGGTGTTTGGATGTCTGACATACTATCATGTAAGGGAAGTTAGGGGTGGAAAATGAATCCATTTATCCACTATCCATCCAATCCATCCATAATAAATCATCCAGTCCATCCATTACAAAAAATAAAACAAATGGATGGATCCAAATTGATTCATTTAATTTTATGGATTGTTAATGATTCATCCACTAAATTTTGATCCAGTGGATCCTTTAATCAATACTTGATGGAAAAAAATTGGCCCAAGTTAATAATAAAATAATTTGTGGGAATTTTAAACCAACGTTGGCTAGGATTTTTTTCTGTCATCGTTGGTCGGGACTATTTTTTGGTAAACATCGACCCCACTTTTTTGGGCAATGTTGACTAGGACTATTTTTTGACAGTCATCAGCTAATGATGTTTTTCAAATGAACCAAAAACAATATCATCAACATATATTTGAACTAGTAAAATATCATTGGCAGATTTCTTGGTGAACAATGTTTTATCCACTTTTCCTCTTATGAATGATTGACTAAGTAAAAAGCTGCTCAATCTTTCATACTAGGACCCAGGAGTTTACTTTAAGCCATAGAGAGTTTTCTTTTGTTTAAAAACATGATTTGGATGTTTAAAATCAACAAAACCAGGAGGTTGATCAACATAGAATTCCTCCTCTATATAACCATTAAGAAAAACACTCTTTACATCCATTTGGAATAGTTTGAAATCCATTAAACATGCAAATACAAGCAGTAATCTAATGGCTTACAACCTTGCTACTGGAGCATAAGTTTCTTTATAGTCAATGTCTTCCTCTTGGTTATAACCATTTGCAACCAATCTAGCTTTGTTTCTGACTATGTTGCTACTTTCATCAAGTTTGTTCCTAAAAACTCAGTTAGTGCCAATTGATTTGTGAGAAGAAGGTCTAGGAACAAGTTCTCTTAAACTAATTAAGTTCATCATGCATGGCAGCATCCAATGTTTATCAAGTAATGCTTGATCAATGTTCTTAGGTTCAATTTGAGAAACAAAAGCCATATATCACAACATAAATTCCTGAGAGAAAATCTAGTAGATACTTCACCAATTATGTTGTCAAGGGAGAGTTCTCTTGCTGTTATTCAGTCCTTAGGCTTTTGTGTAGTTGTTGACTGATCAATCTCTTCATTTGATTCATCCTTTTCCTTCTCATTTGATCCATTGATTTTGACATTATCTTCTATAGTGTTGGATATAGGAGGAGCAACAAGAAGAATGAAGCTTATGACTTGGAAGAATGTTTTGAGCTTTTCACATGCCTTGAAGATTGTAATTCAAAATGAAGTGTATAAGAGGCCAATCTTTTGATCCTTGCATTGCATGCACACAATCATTTACATGCTTAAATGTTTTCATCAAAGTATCAAAGCTATTTTGAAAAGGAACCAAATGGGTAATGTTTTTGGAAAAATGTAATCCTACTGTTTTAATCGATTACACATTAGTATAATCGATTATTTGCTTTGATGTTAAATCTGGAAAAGCATTGAAGAACATTTTAATCGATTACATAACCTTTTTAGTCGATTACATAGTATAAAACAAAAGTTATGCATTGCTGCTTTAATCGATTACCATTAATTGTAATCGATTACATAAGCTATCTAAAAAATCATGTTTCACTACTTTAATCAATTACCATAAATTGTAATCGAAGCTGCTTCAGAAATAAAACTTTACTGCTTTAATCGATTACCATAAATTGTAATCAATTACACAAGCTGCTTTAGAAATAAAACTTCATTGCTTTAATCGATTACAACTCGGTTTAATCGATTATTTTGTTCGTTGTTAAACCCAGAATGAAGCTTTGAATACTTTAGTCGAATAAGTGACAATTTAATCGATTACATAAGGCTTTTTAATCGATTATTTGGTGCGTGTAATCGATTACTGTCAGTTACAAAAGCTGTTATAAATATGATTAAGGCTTGTCTTGAAACAAAACTTGAATACTTCGAATTTTATGAATACACACAAGACTTCTCAAAGTTAGAAAGTGATTTTCTGGGTTAACTAAGTTCTTGTCCCACTCTTTAATGTTCATGGGTATTGAATGATTTCTTGGGCGAGTTTTCAAAGATTGGTAAACCACATGCATTCATATTCATTGGATCATCAGGTTGTTTCTCTCCATTCTCTTTGGTTGTAAATTCGTTTTTGAAATTTTTGTTATTTGATGTTATTGTAAAGAGTTCTTTAAAGCTTGTGCTAGAGTAGAGTTCTTTAGGGAAGAACAGAGTAGTGTTCTCTGGTTCTTGATCACTAGAAGTCTAATAGGGTTTTAGATTTCTATTCTTTATCTAAGGTTGATAAAGAGTGCTTGATATAAAGCTTGTATGAACTGAGATTTATAATAGTGGAACTCTAATCTAGTGTTGATTAAAAGAAATTGGGTGTAGCTTCTCTTGAGAAGTGAACCAGTATAAATTCTTGTGTTGATTTTCTATATCTCAATCTCTACTAGTTATCTTGTTCATTTGTTCCTGGTATTATTATCATTACTCAACAAGTTCTGTTTTTGAGCAATTGATTTCTTGAGCTGAGTGATTTGATTGATTAAAAGCATTCTTGGTTTAAAAGTGATTAAGATCCTTTGACTCTGATTTTATAAATAAATTTTAAAAGATCAAGTTTAAACCAATTCACCCCCTTCTGGGTTATTGTTGGTATTCTTATTGTTTTCATATAGGACCTGCATCATTATCACAACTCTTTTCTTATTTTGAGGAGTTAGATTCATCACAAATAACATGAACATATTCTTCCATGCATAAAGTTCTTTTATTGAAAACTCTATATGTGCTTTACTTTGTAATGAATATCCAAGAAAGATATCTTCATTGGCCTTTGCATCAAACTTGCCAAGAGACTCCTTTCCATTGTTTAAAACAAAACATTTACAACCAAAGGCTCTAAGGTGTGAAATGTTTGATTTTCTGCCTTTATATAGTTCATAAGGAGCTTTCTTTAAAATAGGCCTTATAAGTAATTTATTTAAAGTGTAACAAACAGTATTCATTGCAGCCCAAAAATGTTTTGGCAAATTTGTCTCATTAAGAAGAGTTCTTGCTCTTTCTTCAAGGGATCTATTTTTCCTTTCCACAACACCATTTTGTTGAGATGTTCTTAGAACTGAAAAATTTTGGTTAATTCCATTTTCTTCACAGAATTTTCAAAATGCTCATTTTGGAATTCACCACCATGATCACTTTTTATTGAGATAATTTTGCAACCTTTTTCATTTTGAACAAGCTTGACTAATTTTTTGAAAGTATTAAAAGCATCACTCTTGGATTTTAAAAACAAAGTCCATGTGAATCTTGAGTAGTCATCAATTATTACAAGCCCATAGTAATTGCCACATAAGCTCATAGTTCTTGAAGGACCAAACAAATCCATGTGAAGCAATTCAAGAGGTCTTTAGGTGGACACAGTTTTTATTTTGAAAAGAGATCTTTGTTTGTTTCCCCTTTTGACAAGCATCACAAAGTTTGTCCTTTTCAAACTTAAGTTTAGGTAAACCAATGACTAAATCTTTTCTAATAAGCTTGTTCATGTGATGCATGTTAATGTGACTAGCTCTCCTATGCCACAACCATGATTCATCAATCTTACTTACTAGGCAGTTAACATTATGAATGAATGCATGTTCTATAGCAAACAAGTAGATGTTTCCTTTTCTTTTTCCTACATGAATAACCTCACCAAATTGACCATCACATATCAAGCAACAATTATCATTAAAGGATACCTTTATCCTTTAATCCTTTATCACATAGTTGAATTATACTCAGAAGATTGTGCTTTAGGCTTTCCAAATAAAGTACATTTCTGATTTTGGTTTTAAAGTTGTCACCAATATTGCCTTCTCCTATTATCTTTCCTTTATTGTTGTATCCATAAGTGACAAATCCTTCATCCTTTAAAGTCAAATTTGTAAGCATGGACTTGTCACCCGTCATGTATCTAGAGCATCCACTGTCTAAGAACCACAATAATGCTTTAGCTCTAAGACACATCTGCAACAATCAAATCAAGTGGCAAAGAAAGGTACCCAATTAAGGTTGGGTCCATAAGGGTTAACTATTTTTTCTTTTTCTTTGGAACCCATATGCAGTCTCCATTAGGCACATAGAACCTTTTAGCATAACACTTATGAGATGTGTGACCTTCCTTCATACAGTAATGACATATAACAAATTTTGACCTTTTTTCAAAATGAGTTATTTAGGTATGCTTTGTTTTTGAAAATCTTTTTTGATTCATCTGTTTTAGAGATACAAACTTGATTTTTTGAAAAGGTTTTGTTTGACGTTTGTAACCCAATCTAGATATATCTCCAGCATACTTTTGCACACTTAGCATTTTATCTAAACTGCATTTTTCTTTATAAAGCCTTTTTAAGAGATCTACTAAGTAAGAATTTTCTGAAAGCAAAGACATATATTTTTCAGAATGACTCTTCTTGAAATCATCAAATTCTTTTTGTAAAGCTTTATTTTCATTTACTTTTGAAGAGGAGGAAGCACATACACATTCATGAGCTTGGTAGCTTGAAACAAGTTTCTCATTCTCTTCTTTTAAGTTACACAGTTTAGCTTGCATTGAAGTAAGTTTAGTGGTATGCTATCTAAGGTTACCTTTTAACTTATTGTTGGAGATTACAGGTTTTTGAGCCTCCTCATGCATTTCATAGAAAGCATCAACAAGTTGATCCAGATCAAGATTTATTTCTGATTCAGCACATGAGTCATGTTCATTAATTGTTGAAGTTAGGTAGACATTTGCTTCTTCATTTCCACTCGATGATTCAGAAGTTGTTAAGGCCTCTTCTTCCCATGCAATGTAGGCTTTCTTTGGTTTTCATATTTTCTTTGCTTTCTTTTCACCTAACTATTTCTTCAAAAATATAGGACATTCAAATTTTTAATGTGACCTTGCTTGCCACATTTAAAGCAGTTGTAGTTGGTGTTGTTGTCACTCCTTTTGTTGGACTTGGTGAACTTTTTGTTCTTGTTTTTCTTCATGAATTTGCTAAACCTTTTGACTATTAGGTTCAGATTCTCAACATCTTCTTCTCCACTTGAGTCATCATCTTTTTCCATATTTGAGGATGCAACTTTCAAGGCAATACTCTTTTATTATTTGTCTGCATCTTCTACATGTGTTAATTGAGACATTTCTAACTCATACTCAAGTAACTTACCAAATAGTGCAGTCATAGCCATCTTTGATAGATCTTTAGATTCCTTGATCGCTGTCACCTTTGGTTGCCATGGTCTTGTTAAGCATTTCAAGATCTTGATGTTTAATTCCTCAGCATCAAATGTCTTTCCAAGACCAAGAAGATAATGTGTGTGAATCTGTTTGGAGTTGAGATATGTTTTCAGTTATGTTCATCTTGACCATCTCATATTCATGAATCAAGGCATGCTTCCTTGATCTTTTAACTTCATCTGTCCCTTTATGAGTAATTTCTAACATTTTCCACATCTCCTTAGCACTCTTGTAGGTAATGGTCCTGAAAAATTGATCAGAAGATAATGCAGAGGTTATCATATTCTTTGTTTTGAAATTGTATTGAACTACCCTCTTTTCTATGTCTGTCATTTCATCCCATTCTTTGGGAATCATTTCATTACCAACAGTTTTGATTGGAACCAAAGGACATTTTTCTTTTGCATTTCATGCACCAGGGTCTTTTGATTGAATGAATATTTGCATTATATTTTTCCAAAATTTGAAGTGTTCTCCTTCAAACATCAGAGGACTATTGAGAGAGGCACTCTCCTTGAAGGTAATTTGTGTGGTATGCATTTTCTTTGAATAAAGAGAGTGATCTTTGAATAACACTCAAGAACTTGTTCTTGATACCAATTGAAAACAGTATGAGCAACATACAAGAGCCAAGAGGGGGGTGAATTGGTTGATCTTGGTCTTTTAAAAAAATCTTTAAACAATCAGAGTAATCATGTTGTTGGTAACTATGATGATCATGAACCTTCGTTCATAGGAGCAGATGAGCAGCAGTAGGTGATATTGGAGATAGATTTTTTTTGTTGGAGCCGTTAAGCCGACGTGAAAACGTTGAAATTTTTTTCGGGAGAGAGTTGTGTTTTGTTATCAACTCTTTTTTAGTTGGTTCTGTAACATCGTCAAAATTATATCTTGAGTTTATATTTATGATTGAATTGTGGAAGTGTAATAATAGTTGGATACAAGAAGAATATGATAGAATTTATTTGCTCATAAGCTGCCCAAAACTGTCCATTTCTGCCACCCGAATCGAGAAATTTATTTCTCTCTCAATTATTATTCAAATTAGGTGTATGATATATGGAATTAAAGATCTAGATGTCTACTATAACATATACAAATTTCGGATAAATCTAGTTTGTTTACTGCTTGCAGTAACTAAAACATTAAGAGATGTCAATGTGGAATTTCTCATCTTGCTGGCAGCTTTGGAGTCTAGATTATAAATTGTATATCTAGAGTTGTATAACTCTAAATAAGGCATGTAATACCTTGTTAGAAAGCTAAGGAATTATAGTTTAACATACTAAAATATGAGAATTTATGGTCTAATAGATTGGTACAGAATAAAAAATGAACGAACCCCATATGGTTTAGTGTTTCTAGCCTTTTAAATCATTTGGATTGAGCACAACTTGTAACTCTTAGAATTTTGGCCCAAGGAATAAAATCTTCAGCTGAAAATGTGACAAATCAGAGGTTTCCTCAGGCCAAGACTATTCCACGTGAACTAGGATCTTCCAATAAGACAAAGCATGCACTAAAACAATAAGCCAAAGGCAAAACTTGAAGTATAGGATGTTGTAAAAAACAATTTATGGCTGAAGTGTAAAGATTAGATCAAGCTTTTGTGTGCATGTGGAACTATCTAAACCAAGAAAATGCCATCACTTACTCAGCCGTTTCCACGTGGGAGAGGCCAGCTATCTCAAAGTCCATGATTAAAAGAAAATTGACCAAAAGAATCAAGTCAAGATAAAACTTATAGTTAAATATCTCTTAATGAAATGATTACCTAGTTAAAACCTAACTAAACTAACTTCTAAAATAAGTTTTAATCCAACTAAAACCCTAAAATATGAACAAATTAAAATAGTATAAATAGCTTGGTTGACCCAAATTTTTTGCATGTATGCTAGCTTCTTGCAAAGTCCACACTTGCTACCTGCACCTAGCTTTTCCTTCCTACCTCCTTTGTTTGCTTCAACCGTGACATCTTCTCCCACTTTATCCATCAGCAATTTCTTCTTTCAAGACTTCATTTCTTAGAGGATTTTCCATGGAAGACAACCCTTAATCCATTCCATTCCAAAATCAAACTCACTTGAGGTAGGCTAGGCTTCAATCTCTAGTTAAGAAATTATTTGGACTAATTTACATGTTTAAATATACAGATTTATGGTTATTATTTAGGCTGGAATTTCATGTTATTTGAAGGTATTTTATGATGTGAAAATGTTGATTAAAACCATAGGATAGGTGATGATTTATAGGTTGAAATATTAGTGATGTTTGGAGTTACATTTGATGATCTTTGGAAGTGATTTTGATGACATTTGGGTTGTTTGTTCATATTTTCATTACGGGACTATTTTGAATTAATTTCTAGAAGTAGAGGTTGAATGGTATGTAGTTAAATGGTTCAAATACTAGAGTGATTGAATTTTGAGGATTAAGTAGTGAAGTGATAGGTGAAAGGAGATTAAGATGCATGCTAAGATATAATATTTTCTAGTGAAGGTTTAAAGGAATTAGAAATTATTTGAAAATATATTGTGGTTATTAGTTAGATTACTAACATGATTTTTTGTAGCTTGTGAATACTCAATTGTCATGCCTAAGTTGGTAATGATCTCACTTAAATAAGGTATGGTAGTTTAACCATACTTGTGGTACGTATGATGTTATGATAAAAATATTTTCCATGAGGTTGTATGTATTTACTCATGGATTTTATTATGGATGGATTTTGATGTAATGATATGTTGATTCATGTTTCCGAGTTCAGTACGAGATTTGTGAAATAGAATTTGATACTACATCCAGTATGAGATGTAGGGACCAGGTACAAATACATGGGATTAATCATGCATGTTTGCGTAAGATGGCCGCAGCGTCTACATCCAGTACGAGGTGTAGCTACATATAGTACGATATGTAGAGGCCATGTGCACCCTGGGAAAAATTCATTTCATGTGTACATGTAGTTTGCACAATTATTTATTGTATAGATTCATTTGAATATATTGATAAGTTACTAACGTACTAACGTATTTGGTGGCTTAGTTTTGCCTACTGAGAAATTTTATTTCTCACCAGATTTGTTTCATTTTTTTTAGATGGTAACAATGGCCAGTTTCCTTGATGCCTTGGATTGGTGATGGTGTAGGAATGAAGATATGAACTAGGCTGGTGTATGGAAACTCTTGTATTTGTTTAATAATGACTTTTGTAACAAGGACTATGACTACTTATAACATATATTAGTTTAAAAACTTCTACAATTATATGTTTTAGAATTTTTACTAATATACGCTTCTTAAAATTAAACCCTAATAAAAATATTATCTAGAATAATTTTAGGTCGTTACAGGTTCCTTGATTCTTTTTGGTTGGGCATATAAATTCCACGCTTAGATACATGTAAAAACTAAACTATATTCTGACATGTGAATGACATATAATGGTTTAATATATATATATATATATATATATATGTATATTTATTTATTTACGTATTTTTGCGTTGTCTGATGAGTGTAGTATCGTGAAAGATTTACTTTCGTTTTCATAATCAAATTAATGGATTTTTCATTAAAAATTGAAATTACACATTTAGAGTAGTGATATCGTTGCGACGAGGCAAGTTGTTACATGAAAAGCCTAGCTTGTGAGAGACAATGATTGGTTCACTTGTGTGTGATGTGAGGTTAAGTGGAACCACTGTGTTCATAAAGAGAGTAACATTTCAGAGTCTAGGTTGTGATGAAATAGACATGGATTGCAAGGTTGAGGTCATGATAGGTTTAGCCTAGACCTTGGGGGTAATGAGTGTCTTAGTGTAGAAGCTTTTTTTGGCTCATGTTGATCCCACGAGCCACTAGGTAGTGTGGTTTATACAAAGGACATCAGGCATTGATGGACTTTTATAAGTAGACTTTGATGGACACAAGTTAGTGTTGGTACCAAATGGCGTAAAAGTAGCGTCTAGGTAATGCTGCATCATGTGCATTAAAAGACTTCATTGATAAATTGTGTTCTCTATGTGTGAGCTCCATGTGTAAACCTATGTTTGTGTATATCTTGTTTATTGCTTACGCTATGTTTTATTCTTGATACGAGAATGATTCTCACTCCCTTCCTTTGTTATTATTCATGTGATGTGTGTTTGGGTTGATTGTCATTTGCAGGTGAGGATCATCCAGATGTTGAGCATGATGTCGGAGGAGAGCCTTAGCCTCTTGTACTTATTTTATATTTCATTTGAAAACTTGTGCTATGATAGTTGTGACATCAGGACAGGGTTACATGTTTATATTTCTTTCATTTTGTTAGATATCTTCTTGATGTATGGCCTTTGGAGTGCCAACCCTTTTGGATATAATATATATAATATTTATATGCATGGAAAATTTTGAAATTTGAGAATGTGAACATTTTACTATTAAGAAGTTTTTGAAAAGTTGATATTTCCTTATATAAAGTTTTAATATTTTCACATCTTCGTTTAAAATAGAGGGTGTCGCAAACACAATGTGTAATGACACATCTCGTCGCTATGATATCACTACTCGAAACGTATAATTTTCAAATTTTAAATGAAAATTCTATTCATTTGATTATGAAAATGAAGGTTTATTTCTCGTGATAATACACTCATCAAAAATGCACAAATACGTAAATAAATACATATATATATATATATATATTTATTAAACCATCACATATTATTCACATGTCAGAACATAATTCAGTTTTTACATATATCTAAGCTTGAGATTACATGTCCGATCAAAGAGAAACATGAAACCAACTAAGAAAGAGTTGATAACAAAACACAACTCCCAAAATAAATTTCAACGTTATTATGTCGGCTTGGTAGCTCCAACAAAAAGATTTCCTCCAATATCACCTACTGCTGCTCATCTGTTCCCATGAACGAAGGTTCACAATCATTACAGGAACCAACCACACAGTACAAAATTGTAAGGGTGAGTTTATTATACAAGATCAACAAGCACCAAATGACAATGATTAGCAAGAAAACAATAATAATAATCACAATTATTCTCAGTAATCAATCAGATCAACATAAACTCAACAAACTAGTCATCAACTTTTTTCATAATTCAAATCAAATTATGCTCAGAATGATGCATGCACCTGATTCAACTCTCAAATGCAATGTAGTACCATTCTTCAGGAAATAGCCTAAGTGTGCCCACATGACACTCTCACTTAGGAAAATGATGCAGTAGCTCGTCGAAGTTACCCTGTCGTGCACAGACAACTCCCCCCATGGTGATCAGCCTAAGTCACAAGGGAGTTCCAAACCGAGTGATATGCCCTCAAGTACCCCATTGTTATCCTCATGAAAAACCACAGGTTTACTGTCACCATTTATAGTATTTCCATGCAATCATGAAGTATGAAACATGGGCACCATCAATGCACTGACCATGGATAGTTAAAGATTCTAAGCAATCCATTTCCCTCTCCAGGGATGCTTAAAATTCTTAAACCAATCATCTTCCCTCCCAAGGATATCCAACAAGTCACTGCACCCCCATGTACATACACAACATACATCCATCACAAAAATTTTGTCAGCATCAACATCATCTCTCATCAATGTCATCATCAACATCAACATCATCTCATGTTAATATAATCACCAACATAATCTCATTTCAATATCATCAACATCACAAGCAATCGCATCCCCCCCCCCCCCCCCCCCATATATATATATATAACACGTCTTGGATTCACATTCCCAGGTCTTCACACAACACAAATATCATACATTCACAATCCATAATAACACGAAACAAATATTTTAGGAAAATTCTAAATTGAAGAAAGGACTATAATATACAAAACAAACTCATGCCCATTTAAAATTTAATAAAGAAGTAAATAAGAGAACAGATTATAAAATTTTGGGCAGAGTCTCCTCTGTAATTAAGACTTTTCCAAAAAAAGTCCAATCATTACAACAATATCATTCATAATTTCATTCATCAATAATAAATAGATCGCATCCCATTAGTTTAAAACACAATTTTTCTTGAAAACTAGCACACAATAGGGACATACATACATTCCCATAATTGGGTTCCCTGACCCTAACTATGGTATCAAAACTTGTAAACAAACAATAATCTCCCCTCACCTATCTATATCTCTATGTTAGCTCCTTGGAGCATCGTTTTGAGATCTCTCAGATTCACGTCCTTTGGTCCAAACACAAAGCTTTATAAACCAAATCGAAGATAATTCAATATAGATTTTGAAGACAAGGTTAATATTAACATTCGGAGTCAAATACCCACTCAAATTTTAAAGGGGCTAAAATGGTGTTTTGGGAATTTACATCAAAAAGACGTCATTTTGAAATTCCGATCACACCAATGAGACCAGGGTTCAACGAAGGTCATAAAAATGACATCAATATTATAGAAAGACAGCATTTACAACATCTCATTTTCAAAGGTTTTTCAAATGAAGTGTAAAAAATCCAATAACGGTACCAAGTCATAAGATACTAAGAGAGGTTCAAACTAGCTAGGAGAAGGCATAGAAAACACAGTTACCTTGAAGAAACCGCTAAGGGAGGATTGGAGGCTCTATTCTCTACCGAATCCTCAAGTTGAGTGTTGAAGATTTCACTCCAATTAAAGTGTTCTTCTTCGAGCGATGGTTCGGTGGCAAGCAACCGTGACTTGTGACGGTCATTGGTGGTCGTTGGTGGTGGAAGAGAAGGGTTAGAGCTTTAGGTGAGGGTTTAGAGAGGGAGGGATGAAAATGCATTTTTTGGTGTTGATGGACGTATTTATAGACTATAAATCTCGCTAAGCGAGCTTGTCTCGCTTAGCGCAATTTTCTCTCTGTTTAGAATTGCGCTAAGAGGGATAACAAAAGTTGTTATTTTGCAAATCCGAACGGTCAAAATGTGAATAGGTGTGTTTTAAACTTATAATCCAAATTTGAAGGCGATCCAACGGTTAATAAGTCCAAGATAATATAGCAATTATATAGTTCAAATGTGCAAAACATTGTGCACATTGTGCAATGGTGTAGGGAGAGAGGAGAATAAAACATATATCCAATGCTATTATGCTAAATAAGTAAAAATACACTACTTTTATACAAATTTCAAAACTTTATAGCAATAATATAGCATCAAATGTGCAAAACATACAGTAGGTATAGCTTTCAAATTCACATGTTTTGATAATTTAGCCATTAGTCAAATCTAATATTGATTTACTTGATCAAACTATTAAGTACTTATCTTCATTGAAGATAATAAAAAATATATTTTACTTAATAGTTTTTATTAGTATTTACATAAATATAAGTTATTTGACTTAATATATTTGATGTAACAAAAAAATTGTAAAAAATGTAATGAGCATGTATGGGTATAGTATAGGTAATAGCTATCCCATTTACAAAAATCGGAAATATCCATACCTATCTCCGTTTACTAAAATCAAGTAACAGTCGTGTCTATATCTAGTCAAAGCGAGTTATCCATACCTATCTCTGGTTACTAAAATCAGGTAATAGTCAAGTCCGTATCTAGTCAAAGCGAGTTTTTCCGTCAAAATCAGAACAAGTTAGGTGGGTACCCGCAAGTGCGGGTTTCTCTGCCACGTCCATTTATTTCCTTTTTATTTATTTATTGTCTAATTTAGGTTAATTTCTATAGCGCTAGTTTTAGCACTAACAGACTTACTAGCTGTAAGACAAGCTCAATTGATATGCAATACATTCATATGCTTTTCTGATACTATTTTGGCAAAAATGAATAGTATATACATTAATTTATAAACAATTCTTGACTCTAACAATTTCTAAATTGTGTTGTGTACTTGTCATCCGCTAGAGGTCTCCAACCAAGTTGATATTACAGAAAATATAGCCTGAAGAATCTACAATAAGAAATATTGCTCTATACCATTTTTGAACTACAAATAGAGCAATGTGCTGGTTTCTTCATAGTATACAATACTCCCGCACCTAAGTTGGATTCAGGGCTAACTTGGGATGAGATGCTGCATACACAGAGGAATTGACATCAGGATTTAGGTGTGAAAGCAAATGTTGAATGTCTGGACGTAAACTCTCGGATGCCCTTCCAATGAGAGCCAAAACCTCCGGTCGTGGTTTGCTGCCAGCCTGCACAGGCCCTCCCTGCCCCTCGTAATGAATGACGTGATGGCTGAAAACCAAGTGGTATAAGTAAGTGTAAGCAGAAGATAAGGATTTAAGAAATTGTTTATTAAGGCATCTTATAACAAATAAGAAACACTTACAGGAAGTCGATGATATCTGCTATGTCTGATGCATCAACGGCAATTGTTGTCTGGGAGTTTTTCCCAAATACATCCACTAATATAGTTAGTAGTGATGAGAGGGTCTGTGTCATTTTCAGGTGAGAGGAAAATCATTAATACTCCAAATTTTACTGACCACCATCAAAGTACCAATAAACCATCCAAAAATGGACAAAACACTAAGAGCTATGCCAAGAAACAATCAAATATTTAGAGAGACCTATGATAAAATCTTTTTTCAAAAAGAGGCTGTGTATGGTTTAAATAACTTTGGTCAAGATATAAGTATACTCTCACAGAAAATGAAATCAGCAAAGGGCTAAGTTGTGACATTAGTTGAGCTTCAGCACCTCTGGTCTTGGTAATGCAAGTAGATTTTACATTCAGCAATTAATTATAAGTGAGAAAAGAATAAACAGGAACTGGTCAGTAGCCAACTAATTGTAACGGTCAGGACAGAATAAGCATTAAATAGGGATCACCCAATAGACAATCTGTAAGAGACAGGAGAGAATAAACGCTGATCAGGGAAAGCTAGTTGGTGTGTTTTTGAGAAAGTATTATTTGGTTAATGGGAGAGTCCAGGTCTCTCTAAAATACATGGGTGCGGAGTTCATTTTTTGGTATTCTTTTTTTCCCTCATATCTTGCATTTCATTAATACAGAGCAATCTCTTGAAAAAAAATTCCATTTCTCTTCATAAGTTATGATCCAGTTCCAACAGAATGTTTCCTTAAGATTGTGGAATTGGTGATTCTCTGTACCTTGTTGAAAAGTGTATGAGCATTGGCAAGTTTTGGAAGGAGTGGTCCCATTATACGGAATGCTATCCTCAACATTGCGACTGATGTTACTGGCCGAAGTTGCTTGATAATAACATTGGTCCCTTCAAGCCATTCTTGAGGAAGGTTACTGAAGAAGGACTGAAGCAAGGCCACCATATTCCCTGTGATTACACAAGGTCAGAGTTCCTTTCAGGAAAAATTAATTACAAGAAATTAGATTGAAATTCACCTAACTATAATGGAAGCAGTATACAAGCCACCAATATTTCAGATAAGAAAATATCTCAGACAATTAACATTTTAATATCATGGACAGATTAATGATATAGAATTAAAATTCCAATGGAAAATTGAAGCAAGCAGTTTAGTAGTTAAAAAAAAAAAAAAAAAAAAAAAAAAAAAAAAAAAAAAA
>PYAF01004535.1:50230-67036 GCA_007407185.1 Glycine tomentella | reverse complement strand
CATCTGGAAAGCGAGTGAAGTAAAACGATGTTATGTCAGCATGATTTCTCCAGTTGAGGTTTCTGTGCCCACTGCCGCGTGCCGTCGCCGGAACCGTAGTATGATGGCTGTACCTTTCTCCGTTGTACCTATACCTATGGAAATACCCCTCCCTACCCACCCCAGACTTTCTCTCTCTAACACTCTCTCTCATCTCACTATGCACATTGGGCAATCTGATAGATAGTAATATAAATTGTATTCAAATGACAAAATTACCCTTATGAAAAGTGACGGTAGTGGTAAGGGTGGCGATGACAACAAATAGTGGTGGTCGCAACAGTAAAAGCAGTGGTAGCAACAAGATCAAAATAACAGTGATTTTAGACATATTCACTTTATGCTAATATGTAATTTATGTTTACATTTCTCTATCATCCCATTGGAATTTCATTTACATTTTTCTGTTAGTTTGTCAGACATATGTTAGTTGCTGACTCAGCAGTGAGCCATGTAGCTTATTATAGAGAAATCTAATGGTTCTCTGTTATTTCATTCAGAATGGAATTACACCAAGGATTTGGGCCTAACCTCCCAATCCAATTTCCCAAATACATCCTAATCCCCTTCCCTCTTACTTAACTGCTATTTATATGCAGTTAACTAACTCCACTGTAATTGACAGCTGTCATTTACATTTTACAATTGCTTTTTAAACCTCCCATGCGTTTTAGCCCTATACACCTGCTGTATAGATGGTCTAACAATACTCCCCCCCAAAAGAGCCACCTTGTCCTCAAGGTGAAAAGCAGGAAACTGCTGCTTTAAAACTTCCATTTCTTCTCAGGTAGCTTCAAACTCAGGGAGATCCTTCTACTGAACCAACACTTCAATTTTTCCTGATGAAGAATTTCGCACGGCTTTAACCTCAGCAGGTTCTTCCTTGAGTTCTAGCTCATCACTCAGCATTATAGGTAAAGGTTGAGGTGTGACTGCAGGAGAAAGAGCTTTTTTCAACAAAGATACATGAAACACTGGATGAATTTTAGTTTCAGGAGGCAGCTTGAGCTGATAAGCTACTTTCCCCACTATCTTATCAATCTGATAAGGTCCATAGAATCTAGGACTTAGCTTCTCATTCAGCTTTTTAGCCAATGATTTCAACCTATAAGGTTGTAATTTGAGATACACCCAATCATCTACCTTAAAATTAACATCTCTCCTATGTTTATTAGCATAAACTGTCATCTGATCCTGTGCTTTCAACAAGTTTTTCCTTAACTTGTCCAGCAATACATCTCTGTCCTGAGTAAGCCTTGGCACCTCCTCTACTGTTGTCGGAACAGTAGTTCCCTTCAATAATTGTGGTGGATCTCTACCATACAAAGCTTTAAAAGGAGTAAGCTTAGCTGAGCAGTTATAGTTGGTATTAAACCAAAACTCTGCCCAACTCAAACAAGCTGGCAATTGCTTTGGTTTTTCTCCTGTAATGCACCTCAAATAAGTTTCCACACCTCTATTAACTACCTCAGTTTGTCCATCTGTCTGAGGGTGATAAGCTGAGCTGAATTTCAATTTTGTTCCTGCACATTTGAACAATTCCTTCCAAAATTGGCTCAGAAAAATTTTGTCTCTGTCAGAAATTATGGAATTTGGAAATCCATGGAGCTTCACCACCTCCTTAACAAACACTTCAGCTATATCCTTTGCAGTAAAAGGATGACAAAGTGGAATAAAATGAGCATATTTTGTCAATCTGTCCACTACCACCAGAATTGCATTTTTACCTTGAGCCTTAGGTAATCCTTCTATGAAATCCATAGAAATATCAGCCCATACTTGTGTAGCAACAGGAAGAGGTTGCAATAGTCCAGCTGGTGATAGTGCCTGGTACTTATTTTGCTGGCAAATTTCATAAGTTGCTACAAATTTCAGAATATCCTGCCTCATGCCCTCCCAATAAACCAGAGCAGAAATTTTCTTAAATGTTCTGTAAAATCCTGAATGACCTCCAACTACAGAGCTGTGGTATTCTTGCATCAGCTTAGGCACCTTGGAGGACAATTTAGAAATCACCAGTTTCCCTTTATACCACAATTTTCTATTTTGTAATGAATATCCTGGGTGTGCAGATCTATTAGTCAATAATTCTTGCATAATTATCTTCAATTTGGGGTCAGCTAAAATTTCAGCTTCCCATTCCTCATCAGAAAAATTAATCATGGAAATGGCAGCAAAAGTCATTCTTCTTGATAAAGCATCAGCTGCTTTGTTCTCACACCCTGGCTTGTATACTATATCAAAATCAAATCCCATTAGTTTTGAGGTCCATTTAAATTGATCCTCTCCCAACAATCTTTGATCAGTTAAAAATTTCAGACTTTTTTGGTCTGTCAATATAGTGAATATTCTTCCCAACAGATAGTGCCTCCATTTTTGCATTGTTAGCACTATAGCCATCAGCTCCCTCTCATATATAGACTTCCTTTGAGCTGCTTCAGACAATGTTTGACTTAGAAAAGCTAGTGGTCTTCCTTGTTGCATCAGAACTGCACCAAGACCATTACTGGATGCATCAGTTTCCACAATAAAAGGTTGTGTAAAATCTGGTACAGAAAGTGTAGGTATCTCTATCAGGGCCCTTTTGAGTTGCTGTACAGCCTCCTCAGCTTCTTCATTCCACCTGAAATTATCTTTTTTTAACAACTCATATAAGGGTCTTGCTATTTTCCCATAGTTCTTAACAAATCTCCTGTAATAGCCTGTTAGACCCAAGAATCCCCTCAAGGACTTCACATTCTTGGGAATAGGCCAGTTCCTCATCCCTTCCAGTTTTTGAGGGTCTGCAGCTACTCCTTCCCCTGAGATAATATGCCCCAAATACTCCACTTTACTTTGCCCAAAACTGCACTTTTTCTTATTAACAAACAGCTGATTCTGAATCAATAAAGATAACACAGCTCTTACATGAATTACATGATCTTCTGCCTTACTGCTGTAAATGAGAATATCATCAAAAAAAACCAATACAAACTTCCTCAAATAGGTTTCAATACTTCATTCATTAAGGCCTGAAATGTGGAAGGAGCATTAGTAAGCCCAAAAGGCATCACTACAAACTCATAATGCCCTTCATGAGTTCTAAATGCAGTCTTTGTAATATCCTCCTCCTTCATTCTAATCTGATGGTATCCAGATTTTAAGTCCAGCTTAGTGAAAAACATTGCTCCTCCCAATTCATCCAACAACTCATCTATAATAGGTATAGGAAATTTATTAGGAACAGTTACTTTATTGAGGGCCCTATAGTCAACACAAAATCTCCATCCTCCATCCTTTTTCCTTACTAAAATAATGGGACTTGCATAAGGACTTATGCTATGTCTAATGATTCCAGAATTCAACATGTCTTTAATCAATTTCTCAATTTCATTTTTTTGATAATGACGATACCTATAAGGCCTTATATTAGGAATTTCAGCCCCAGGTTTCAATTCAATTCTATGATCATGCCTTCTTGAAGGAGGAAGATCACTAGGATCCTGAAATACCTCCTTAAATTCCTGCAACACTTCTTCCAGCCATGTAGGTACTGAGCTGGTATCCTGAACAGCCTCTAGATTATGGAAAAACACCACAAATCCTTCTCCTGCTCCTCTCACTTCTTTAACAATGGACTTCTATGATGCCTCAGATCTTGCTAATGCAGCTTCCCCTCTTAATACAATAAAACCTTCAGCCCTTGGGATTTTCAGAGTCAATTCTTTGAAATTGGCCTTTATCTCTCCCAAGGAAGCTAACCATTCCATCCCCAACACCACATCAACTCCTTTCATCTCAAACACAAATAAATCCTGCTGGATTTGTAGTCCCTGTAATTGCAAATTAACCTCCTTACAAACCCCTTCACATCTTATTTTCCTTCCATCTCCCACCTCCACTGTATAAGGCTTAGTGTTAGTGATAGTTTTTTTTTTTTTTTTTTTTTTTTTTTTTTTTTTTTTTTTTTTTTTTTTTTTTTTTTTTTTTTTTTTTTTTTTTTTTTTTTTTTTTTTTTTTTTTTTTTGATCAGCAAAGATAATATGTATATATATATTAGAAAATGTACATAGTACAAGTTGTACCATTACAAGTAAACACCCAATACCCTAGACAAACCTGTGGCAGATTAATACATAAAATACATGGATTAAGATGCCAAAAGTCAGAATAGGGTGCGAATTATCCCAAAAAACGAAAAACAGGTGTCTAAGTAGTATGCCCCCCTTTAATAATAAACGCCTCTGTCATATTACTAGACCAAAAATGAAAAGATTCATAGGTAGCTGCAAAATCTTTACTACTGCAGCTGAAATGAAATTATGGGAAGCTCCACAATCCACTAATGTCATGACTTTATAATCCTCAATAATAACCCACAGCCTTATGGATTTTTTTGAAGTGAACCCAGCCATACTATATAAGGACAACTGCATACTTTGAAACTGGGTTTCCATTTCCTCCACTTCTTCCACTACCTCTTCTTCTACCTCCACTTCTTCTACCAATATCAACACCTGCAACTGCATGTTAGGACACACATGACCTCTCGCAAATTTTCCATCACAACGATAACACAATTCTTTCGCAGCTTTCTCCTGAAATTCAGCATCCGTTAACCTTCTAAAAGGTCTGCCCCTATAAGATCCAATAGTTTTTACACTATTAGAATCAGAATTAGAGACTGATTCTCTTGATCTCATAGAAGATGCTTTGCTTCCTGGCTCCCAACTTACAGTTCTTGCATAACTGGAAGTTCTGGCCATGCTTCCTTTATATACTCCTCCAGCTCCCTTGTCCATCATCTCATTCTTTTCATCTATTCGCTGAGCATAATCCATCAGCTCAGGAAGAGAATTTACAGGGTGCAGCTTTAATTCAGCTCTCACTACATTCTTCAGTCCATTGAGGAAAATTCCTTTCAAATACTCTGGTTCTGTCCCTCTCAATGGTCCTGCATACAACTCAAATTTCTCTCTGTATTCCTCCACTGTTCCCTCCTGTTTCAGGCTTAATAATAGTTCATATGGACTTTGATTCATTTCAGGTTGGAAGCGTTGAATCACAGCTTGTTTGAATTCGGTCCAATTAGGGTTTTTAGCCCCAAATTCCCACCATTGGTACCAATTTAATGCTTTTCCCTCCATAGCCACCATTGTTGCATGAATTCGATCCTCTTCCTCCACTCCTTTCACCTCAAAATAGTGTTCCACTTTGTTCGTCCAACCAAACGCATCCTCTCCATTGAAAATTGGAATCTCCAGCCTCCGCCATTTCTCCTCTCTGTCGCGAGCCAGAGGATCGCGATGTTGTCGCTCACCGCGGTCACGGTTGCCGCTGCCTTGATCGGCGCGCGCTGCGCAGCGCATCGTCACCATTAACTCCGCCAGTTGAGCTCGCAACTCTTCACATTCACTGTGTTCGTCTTCATACATCCGCCGTAATCCCGCTACCTCCTCTCGCGTCTGAATCAGGCCTTCAAAACCACGCTCGAGAAACTCCACTCTTGCATCCATGGCTCCTCGTGTTGAGACCATGAACACGCACAGGGCACAGGTTCGAAATTTTTTTTGCTCTAATAGCAGTGATAGAGAAATCTAATGGTTCTCTGTTATTTCATTCAGAATGGAATTACACCAAGGATTTGGGCCTAACCTCCCAATCCAATTTCCCAAATACATCCTAATCCCCTTCCCTCTTACTTAACTGCTATTTATATGCAGTTAACTAACTCCACTGTAATTGACAACTGTCATTTACATTTTACAATTGCTTTTTAAACCTCCCATGCATTTTAGCCCTATACACCTGCTGTATAGATGGTCTAACACTTATCTATATAAGGTTTCACCTTCTGTATTGCTTCTCTAATTATTATAATTCCACAGTTCAGTTATTTTCTCTCCCTAAATTATATTAAGTGGTGGCAATGGAAGTAGTGGTAACAATCATGGTGATGGTTATGTAGTGACAGTGGCGGTAGTGGTAGAGATGATGGTGAGTAACAACAATGGTTGTAGAAATGATAGTACTAATTATAGCAATGGTAATGGTGGCCACAACAGTGAGGTTGACAGCGATCTCAATGGTGGAGGTAATATAGTGATGATAATAGCAATGGCGGTAGTGGTGGGGATCACAGATGTGATGTGAGGATGGTGATTGTGATGGTAACCAAAATGGTTGTGATCACAATGTGCACGGTGGTAACAACAATGGTAGCGATGACAGGCAGTGATAGCAATGATGCTAATAGCAGCGGTGGTGGTGGCGGTAGTGGCAACAACAATGGTTGTGACAGCAGGGGCAGCAACGACAATGATAACAATTGTAGTGGTGGTGGAACAAAGAATTTGCACAGTGAGGTAAGGGTGAAAGGGAATATTTCTCTATCCAATACTATCCTACTTGTACCTAACCCCAGGATAATTTTTTAACTAATGAACAGTATAGATAAGCAAATAGAATAGGTTTACCCTCTCTTGCCAACTCACCAAACAATAGACTAAAATAGGATATGATTACTTATCATATACCATCTTTATCCTAATTACCAAAAGTTTCCTAACAACAATTGGTAGAAAAATGTGTTTACTGCTTTACTGTGCTATGTTAGTTATATATAAAAAGAGTACAAAGACAAAATTGTTGCAAGCCTGCAAGGATGGAGAAATATGGGTTTGCCATAGGTAGCCCTTTTCTTCTTTTTCTTTCATCCCATACTAGGATGAATACTTGGTCATAAAAAAGAATTGAGAATTTTGTCATGCTTGTTTTTGATATACAAGCATGCCTATAAAATGATAATAGAATTTGTATAACAAACCTGCTGCCATGTTTGTATGGCAAGGCTCCTTTTATCAGTTCGACCACTCAATGCTTCACGCAAAACAGAAGGGAAGTGATGTAGTGTTTTTTCTGACCATGTATGATGGCTAGTAGCCATTATTTGTTCCAACATATTTTGGAGATAAAGCAGGTGTTCAGCATCAGCAATCCCACGAGTTTTAATAAGGATGGCAAGTGTTATAACAGTCACTCGATTCAGAGTTTCAGTAAATTCCGTTGGGCCCTACAAATAGTTCAGAAAATAAAACGGTTCACAAGAAGGGAAAAATAAACCATCAGTCTTGTTTTGAGTGACTACTAGTATGCACAAATGAAAACAAAATTAACTGAAAAATAAAAAATGGATCTTCCAGCTCTGAGACCAAAGCAAGTACCTTTCCTTCCCTTTTAACCCAAAAAAAATCTCTCAATGAGAAAATAAGATTCAGGCACAGATTTTCAGCTAATCTGAATACTCGATGATCTCCTCGTTTTCCTTTTATAGCCGAAATAATCTTTGTCACATCATACATCAGGGCTTTGCTTTTTCCCTGGTACCTACACAAATGCAAATTTTATATTTGTATCAGGATATGGCTATAGCAAGAACTTAGCTGGCAGTTGTTTATTCTGTTATGTAGTAATATGTTGAAAATCTGCTTAGAATATTTGTAATTACTGTACAGTATATTTTATAGGCATATTTTTTTTTTGTTCAGCAAAGATAATATATATATATATATATATATATATATATAAAGGGATAGATACAATAGTATACCAACAAACATAGTCCACACAAACAGACCTATGGCAACCTAATACATGCATAAGACATGAATTAAAATGCCATAAGTTGGTTGGACTTCAAACCCCCCCAAACAGGACAGGTAGGAGGTAATTGTTAAACCCTCCCCTGTTTACAAAAAATAACCCTAGGATTACAAGACCAAAAGTGGAAAGGAATATTAAAGCCTTTCTCCAGGTTTTTAATCCACAACCAACAAAAAAAAAGAGCATCATCCAGCTCCCATTTTGGAAGATGATTCTGTTTCTGTGCCCCCAGATAGTCCATGTCAAAGCTAGCCACCATATCTGTCATCTCTGCGAGCTGAACCCAATGTAGTAGTAGAAAGAGTGTTGACTAAAGTGTTCTTTCGGATTTAGGGGTGGAACACTTAAAATAGATAACCAAGACATAGTTTCCCACCATAGCGGCCTAATTTTATCACAACTGAAAAACAAATGTGCCGCGTCCTCATCAGAAGACCTGCAGAAAGGACATGACAGATCAATGAGATCCACATTCTTCTGCTTAAATTCAGCTTAGTAGGTAGTCTGTCCCCAAATAATCTCTAAGCAAAGCAAGATACTTTACTAGGGATTTTAATTTTCCATAATTCCTTGAGGACATCACATTCATCCAATGTTGTCTGGTCCCTACGAAGGAAATTGTATGCACTTCCCACTGTATATTTTCCATTCAGAGCATCCTCCCATTGCCATGAGTCTTGCTGCTGTGGCTGGATATCAAAGTGCTTGATGTCTTCCATAAATTTAACGGCAGATTCCACCTCCCCTTCCATAAAGAATCGTCTCCAACTAAACTGCCACTCCCAACCCTGATGAGTTTGTTTACCCATGTGACAAATGTATTGTTGTTGGTGGGATAGCTGGTACATTCTTGGATGTTTATCTTTCAAAGTGATTCCTTCATTCTTCCACCCATCCTCATATGTTTATATAAACAATATCTCATATAATAATTTGTATTGTAGTCAGCATAATAAATCGGACTCTGGTGTAGTTTAAACACATGGTTTTCAGCATCTCTTGCATCAGGGTTGTGCTATCAACACAACCACATGATCTTGCATCAGGGTTGTGCTATCAACACAACCACATGATGTAGCTTACCATTCCTCATATGAATGCATCTGTACCCCAGACTGTTGATTACACACTTTTCTCTCAATTATGTCTTCTCTCTCAAATTCACCCAACCATAGTTTTCTCACAATTTGCAACATAACTTTAATATGTCTGATTCCAAGAAAAATAAAAGATATTTCCTCATCTATGTTCGTTTCTGGAAACTAGAGATACATTTTGGGGCAAAGGCCTGGTTGGGAAGGTAAAGGATACTATAGTTCTAAACCTAGTTATTTACCACAGACACAATAGAAAACAGAAAAAAAAAAGTCCATAAAGTTAAAAACTATATTTATATTTTAACAGAAGAAAATGTATACTACGGCTATAGATATAATCACCTGTAAAGTGGAAGGAGTCGGTAGTTCAAAATCTCGAGCACTAAAAGTGTTACCCCAGGTTTGCTCAACAAAGAAGGATTTCTTTGCACCAAATGCTGTAATAAATCACATTTTAGAGAGAAGTAATTATAACATCAGTAGGTGAGTACATTGTACATAAAAAGTTAAATAAATGAAGAATAGAAATGAGCAACAAAAATGACTAAAATACTTCATGAAACCTTGAAAAGGATAAGAATTAGGCAATGCTTCAAAGTATAAGATGAACAGTGAAAGGTGACAAACACAACAACTCTATACTGCAATTTTGAGACTTGTAGTCTTTCTTGTCTTCCACCAAAATAAGCAGTTTAACATTTCAGATTGACTTTAACAAGCTAGATTAACTACTTTATTTGTCCATACAACTATTTTTCTCAAGATAAAAGCTAATCAGAAGCAGTCCGATAACTTCCAGTAAATATAGAAGTTCTGCCTCAGGATTTCACTCATTTAATATTTAATTTCACATTACAACAAATGATAGAAAGTAGGATTAGTTCCAGCTAAATGCATAATGAAGTCATAACAATAACACATTGTAACATACAAATTTACATATAAGAAAAAAAAAAACACACAATGTTATCGCTGAAGGGTACAGGAAATTACATTGAAATGTGAACGAAAGAGTGAATGAGGTGCTAAGAGCAACAATCTAGTATAAGTTTCAACCATTGCAATGCTGGGTATAACCTGCATGTTACTATAAGGTAAATATCAGAATACAGTTATCCTCTGACCTATAAGAAGGTGCATTATTATTATTCATTTCCAGTTCTTTGAAGAGGAAATCCTTACTGAAAAAAATAATAACCAGGCCTTCCTCAATGATAGTATGGTATCGATCATACAATTACAAGTATGGAGCAAAACAATCATGCTGGTAAATGAATCTTAGCATGAGAGAGAGAGAAGGGGAAACAACCTGCCCAGAAAATAGAGAATCTTCCATTTGATAAGAAAGCTTCACACATAAGTTTATTGAAAATCCAGATAACAATGACATGGGCAGTGGGCTGACTTCTTGCGTAGCCACTAACCTCTCAGCTTGTTGTAAATTTGTTCCTGGCAGTAAGTCAGCAACTCCAGCAGAATTTAACCAATTCATTACTGTTTCACAAGCAGGTTGTGCCATTGTGTAGGTCACAACCCAAAACATCCCTATTGAGCGTTCGTCCATATTCATATAATCCATCATTCTTTCCCCTGAAAATTCAAGTGTGTATTTAGAATGATGCAATAAAGCAAACACTAGAATAAACATTTAACTACAACATAAAAATATTTCAGATAACACTAGAAAACTGCCAAGAGTATAGAACTGTTGGAAATAGGAGCTTCCAATGATTATTACTCTCAATTAGCTAAGTTATTGTGTTTAGCAAAGTTTAATGTATCTTAGGAAGTAGTGATATTTTAATTGTTCTCTTAAAAAAAAAATGTAGTTATTTACAATACTTGTAATCATTATTATCTTAAATAGATACTCGTTTGAGTAGTATATTCACTCAAAAAGCAAATTCAAAAAATCAAATCTTTTTTTCTCTCCTCACATGGTATTAGAGCTCCTTATCTAAGAGAGGCTAGGCTCTGCTTCCGCAAAAAAAATCTATCTAGATGGTTTGACAGGGCTCTTGAAGCTGTCAGACATCCAAAAATACAGCTAAAATTTTCCAGTGATTGTCAGAATAAAAGCATTTTTTTCCAGTGACTGTCAGTATTTTCACCATATAAATTAACCAAAGGAAGTATACTCCTATAGTATTTTTATCTCCCAAAGGAACTATATACTTGATCTTCGCAGAGAAATAGAGAAATCAGGGTATGAACAATCTAGAGTTCCAATTAAACAGAACCACAAGATCGGAAGCGAGGAGGAAAGCCTAGCAGTAGAGAAGTCTCGATACCAAAGACTAGTGAAAAATCTCATCCATTTATCCCACACTAGATCAGACATAGCTTATGTTATTAGTATGGTCAACCAATTCATGCATGATCTCCGAGAAAGACACATGTAGGAATTAGATATGGAATCCTCCAATATTTGAAGGAAAGTCTTAGAAAAGGACTATTATTCAAAAGAGAAGATACACTATCCATGGAAGTGTATACAGAAGCAGACTTATGTAAGGTCAGTTGTTGATGGAAGATGTACCTCAGGGTACTACACGTTCTTGAGAGGAAATCTAGTGACATGGTGGAGCAAGAAGCAAACTATAGTTTCCTGGTCTAGTGCAAAGCAAAGTGTCGGACTAGGGAACACGGTATCTCTGAGTTGTTACATATGAAGATCATTCTTCATGACCTTAACATAAAGTATAAAGAACCCATGAAGGATGAGGTTGTTTTGTGATAAAATTTAGCTATTAGCATGGTCCACAACCTCAAACAATAAGACAGAATCAAGAATATAGAGATTAACAGGCAATTCATCAAAGAGAAATTGGAAAGTGGTCTTATAGCCACAGCCTATATCCCTTCGGGTTCAAATTGGCAAATGTATTCACCAAGGGATTCCCTACAACAAGATCCCAAGAACTTATCAGCAAATTGGGAATGATCAACATCCATTCACCAACTTGAGGGGAGTGTAGTAAAATATCTTTGATATCATTAAGATAGATAAATATCCCATTCTATCTTTGATATTTATGTACCTACTGTCCTTTTTTTATGTTTGTTTCCCTTTTCCCCTTAATAGCTTTAGTTGTTTACCCTATAAAAAGGGTGATTAGAGCTTGTATTAAAAATCTGCAAAAATATAGAAGTTGTTTTACAGTATTACTTTGTTAACACACAACTAATTCGATTTTATATGCACGATTAGCCAATGAATGCAGTAATTGTAACACTAATTAAAGCAATATTTCTATACACTACAGATCACAATTTGTACATCTAAGAGAAGAAATAAAGGTAATCAAGGAAGATGGGAAGGATAAGAAGCATGTGCTTAATTCTAACACGACCTTACATAAAATATTTACATGTGTTGTGAGCATGGAAATTTTATAAGTTAACACAGCAGATAATCTCTAATTATTGTAATATGAATCTTCTTATTCATTCATACAAATTGAAACCCAAAGAGTTCATTATATATATAGATTATAAACTCAAATACTCTAGAATATTCCACACAATACAACTAACTCAAATACTCTAGAATATTTCACACTCCCCCTCAAGTTGGGAGACATATATTAATCATTCCCAACTTGCTAATCAAATCCTCAAAGGTGGGCTTGTGTAATCCTTTTTGTAAGAATATCCGCCGTCTGCTCTTTGGTAGGAATATATGACAAACATACACTACCATCCTCCAATTTTTTCTTAGATAAAATGACGATCAACCTCCACATGTTTAGTTCTGCTGGAATTTGAGCAATACTGACAGAGCCATTATCACAATACAATCTGACAGGTAGTGAATAAAAGATCTTTAGTTCCTCAAGAAGTCTTCTTAACCAAATTCCTTCACAAATACCATGGGCTAGAGCCGGAAATTTTGCTTCTGCACTGCTTTTGGCAACAACTGTTTGTTTCTTACTTCTCTAGGTAACAAGATTTCCCCAGACATAGGTACAATATCCTGAAATGGATCTTCGATCCATTGTCGAGCCAGCCCAATCTGCACTTGTATAGATTTCAATCATCCTCTTGTGTCCCCTTTGAAAAAACATTCCTCGACCAGGGGTGTATTTGAGGTACTTGAGGATTCTATAAACTGCACTAAGGTGTTTTTCCTTAGGAGAATGCATGAATTAACTAACCATACAACTGCAAATGCAATATTAGACCGAGTGTGAGATAAGTAGATCAACTTCCCCACCAACATCTGGTATTACTCTTTGTCAACTTCTTTCCCATCTTCAATTCCCAATTTAATATTAGGATCAACTGGAGTCTCTGCTGGCTTGCACCCAAGCATTCCTGTTTCTTGCAACAGGTCTAGAATATATTTCTTCTGAGTTAAACAAATTCCTACCTTACTACGAGCAACCTCTATGCCAAGGAAATATTTGAGAACTCCAAGATCTTTCAATTCAAACTGGTCAGTTAAACACTGCTTCAAAGAACTTATCTCCTCACAATCATTTCCTGTGACAATTATGTCATCAACATAAACAATGAGAATAGCAATTTTGCCACCGTCAAAGTATTTATAAAATAGAGTGTGATCAGTCTGAGCTTGGAGGAATCTTTTTCCCTTCACAGCTTCAGTAAACTTCTCAAACCACTCTCTAGGGGATTGTTTAAGCCCATAAAGAGACTTCTTCGACTTGCATACTGAACCGTCTCCGTTTTCAAAATCAGGTGGTGGATGCATATAAACTTCTTCATGTAAATCACCATTCAAGAAGACATTCTTTACATCTAATTGCTGCAAGGGCCAATCAAGGTTGATGCTATTGATAGTCTATCCCATGAGTCTGAGTGGATCCCTTAGTAACCAATCTCGCCTTATACTTGTTGATGCTATTATCTGCATTAAATTTTATTATGAACACCCACTTGCAACCTACTGTTTTCTTTCCTTTGGATAATGCTACAGATTCTCAAGTTCCATTTTTTTAAGTGCATCCATTTCTTCAAAGAGCTAGACACAAAGAGATGTAGAGGTCGACCGAAACTTACCTGGGGATAGGTAGTTAAACAAGACCTAATGGAGTGGGATATAGATTGGCGGACGGTATGTCTTAGGACGGAGTGGAAAAAAGCTATAAGCTTGGTGGAGGGTTAAACCCATTAGTAATTCTATGTTCTAGTCGTTCCCTTGTTTAGTCATTTTCCCCTTCTTTTCTCCTTTCTTCCTTTCACCATTCTTTTATTTTAGCTTTTTCTCTCTCTTTTGTCCTATTTTCGATTTATCATTGGGTTCATCTACCACCGACCCCAATTAACTTGGGTTAAAGGTGTTGTTGATGTTGATCCATTTCTTCAAAGACTGCATTCCTCCATTTAGGGTCATCAAGTGCTTGTTGGATGTTTTTTTGGTACTTTTGTATTGTATAAAATAGTGTTGAAAGCACGAAAAGCTGGAGATAACTTTTCATACGAGACATGATGAGAAATAGGGTGAGCAGTACAAGATCTAGTACCTTTTCGAAGAGAAATAGACACATTTAGGTCGGCTGCATCAGTGCATTCAGGTATTGGGTTGTTAGAACTAGGACTCGAGTCAGAATCCTGTCAGTCTAGAGGCTCTTGAGGTGTTTTTCGTCTGCTGTAAATTTTTCCCCATTTACCAGGAGGATCTCTAGTATTTGGCACAGTAGCTCGTCCTATCTCCTGGACAATAACTCCCCCTGTCTCCAAAGGCACAGGTAAAACAATAGACTCATTTGGTTTCCAAGACTTATATTCATCTACCCCAATAGACTCCCCCTGAAGAGAAGTCGAGAGAAAAAAAGGATTGTGTCTCATAAAATGTGACATCCATAGAAACAAAGACCTTATGGAGAGAAGGTGAGTAACATTTATAACCCTTGTGGTTAGGAGGATATCCTTCTGGTTAGGATCAAGCTTGGACCTTTGATGGGAAGGAACATGTACAAAAGCCACACAGCCAAACAACTTGGGAGGAAGGGAACAATGAGCCCGAAAAAAAGGAAAGATGTCGGTAAGACAAAATAAAGGGGAATGAAAATTTAGGACACAAAAAGGCATCCGATTGATGAGATATGATGCATGCAAGACAGCTTCCCCCATAGATATTTAAGGACATACATGGTAAACAAAAGAGCTCGAGCAACTTCAAGAAGATGTCTATTTTTTCTTTCAGCCAACCCATTTTGTTGAGGGGTGTTAGGACAAGAACTTTGATGGAGAATACCATGCTGGGTGAGATAGTCTCCAAGAACAAAATTAAAATATTCAGTACCATTGTCAATTCGAAGAATTTAGATAGAGGTCTGGAACTGAGTTTGAATCATAGCATGAAAGTTTTTAAAGGTGGATGCAGCATCACACTTATTCTTTAAAAGGTATACCCAACATACCCTAGAATGATCATCAATAAAAGTAATAAACCAACGAGCATCGAAGATATTTTTCTCACGGACTGGGCCCATATATCAATATGAATCAAGGTAAATGGAGAAGAATCATGATGAACTCTGTAGGATAAGAAACACGAGGATACTTTGCAAACTGACAAATATCACAAGAAAAAGAACTAGGTTTTTTTATTGATAAATAACTTTGGGAACAACTTTTGAAGATAAATGAAATTTGGGTGTCCTAACCGACGATGCCACAACAAAATATTATTACAATCATCAGACAAAGATAATGGGTGGTGCGCAAAAAATTTTGTTTCATTAGAGGATCCTTTTCAAAATAGTAAATCCTTTCTTCCTCTCTAGCACTGCCAATTTTCAGCCTCGAGTCCTGTTCCTGAATAACACAAGCATGGATAGAGAACTTCGCAACACAATTTAACTCAGATATAAGTTTGCTGATAGAAATGAGGTTACAAGTAAGAGAGGGAACATGAAGGACTGAGTTCAAAGTAATGTGTTCAGAAAGCTTAATGGATCCCTTTCCAGCAATAATAGAGAAGTTGTCATCGGCTGTTCTTATTCGTGATAGTTGACCGTAAGGGGTATAAGAACAAAACAAGGTTGCATTACCTGTCATATGATCAGAAGTCCCTGAATCGAGAATCCAACGATTACTACGATGAACATGGAATGTCGTACCTTGTTGAGTAACATGACTAGTTGCTAGAGCAAATTGAGGCATCACCTTCTGAAATTGCTTATACTCAGTCTTAGAGATGAAAACACCATCAAAATTAGGAGAGGCACGAAGCTCCTCACTCGTATTATTAGAAGAGTCCATAAGTCACCTCAAACCAGAAGAGTGAAGGCCGATGAGGTGAACGAAAAAAATCGCACCACAAACGGACACTGGTAGGCCGAAAAATGTTGTCTGGAGTCAATGG
Organism: Glycine tomentella; assembly: GCA_007407185.1. Lineage (NCBI taxonomy): Eukaryota > Viridiplantae > Streptophyta > Magnoliopsida > Fabales > Fabaceae > Glycine > Glycine tomentella. The sequence goes on along the minus strand of PYAF01004535.1, from coordinate 50,926 downwards.
TGGCCTTGTTTTCGCCTGGAGGTGACTAGATAGTTTTTATGGGAAATAGCAGAGAGAGATGACTTAAGGGTTTTTTTTCATAAAAAAATGGGCTTCAGGGTTGCAGAACGATAACAGGAAAACCTGCTCTTGATACCACATTGTAATATGAATCTTATTCATTCATACAAATTGAAACCCAAAGGGTTCATTATATATATAGATTACAAACTCAAATACTCTAGAATATTCCACACTAATACAAATTAATTGTAGTCTTTCCATGCTCATAATAGGGCATATCAACTTTCAGGAAAAAAAAGAAAACTGCATGTTTTTTTTCAAATAGAGCAACTTAAAATATGAAATATTTCAAAATGAACCTTATGAATAAACAGCAAACAATTATTTAGTGATTTGAAATTGTAATGAGATAAACTATGATGAAATAATCCTGTTTTGGTCTACCTTTGCTCGCTTGTCTCCACCATTCATCTATTTGTTTTCCTTTTTGAAGCTGTTCATTGTTCAGATATTCTCTGGTTGATGAGTTCAGTGACCAAATACGTAAATTTTGACAACTGCTTACAAAATCAAGCAAGATACTTTGAGGATTATTAGGATCCGAACTTCTGTCTTCTCTATGGAATGATAAAATCTTTCTGGTTGTCTCCACCTATCATGCAGTGCCATATTACACATCAACTTCAGTGTTAC
>PYAF01004535.1:19846-50130 GCA_007407185.1 Glycine tomentella | reverse complement strand
TGTTCATTGTTCAGATATTCTCTGGTTGATGAGTTCAGTGACCAAATACGTAAATTTTGACAACTGCTTACAAAATCAAGCAAGATACTTTGAGGATTATTAGGATCCGAACTTCTGTCTTCTCTATGGAATGATAAAATCTTTCTGGTTGTCTCCACCTATCATGCAGTGCCATATTACACATCAACTTCAGTGTTACAACTGCAACATAATATGAAATTGCTATAACACACCAACCAAAGTATTATTCCCAGCATCAATTATTCCATTAGATTGTCACAAAATTAGAAAATCTGCATGCGAAAAATATTCATTTCTTGAGAAGAATTTGGACTGAACCCTTACAAAAATAAACGTGTATTTTACAGAACATGTTTTGGACATCAAAAAGAATTTATGTTTGGATCACAAGAAAAGTAGAACTACAATTTTCTGTTTCTCCATGACAGAAGCAAGATAAAATAACGAAGTTTTACATTTCATTAACCACCTTTCTAGGATCCGAATTCAAAGCATTCATGACCAGCTCAATTCGAATTATCTGTGCAAGCAACCAAGTCACATGATTTGTTTTGAGTATATGATGATCACCCTCTTTAAGACGTGAAACCAGCTTGTCCACAAAATCAACAAAATCAATGCACCCACTTTTAATAAGAAAATAGAAAATATCAGAGAACACCAACCAATCCTGCCAGCAATTTATATCTGCAAGATATGTTCAGAAAGAATCAGGTTTTGAATATGATAACAAAAGTTTTACTAAAATCATTCATTTTCACTTTGGGATAAAGGAAGACTATATTCTTAGAATTAGAATTTAGAAAAAGAAAAAAGGAGAGAAGATACATCACAGGGAGGAGATCAGGAAGAAAGAAATCCTCCTAATTAGAAAAAGGCTAAAACAAAATAAGAAAAGAAAGTAGCACAAAGATGTCGAATCTCTAGCAGCAAACATCAGCATAGCACCAGAAAGAGGCCATAAAACAATCTTAGAGCAAAATCTGTATGAGAAAAGACAAGTAAGAAAATAAGGAATTCCTATCCAACCAAATGCCCCACATGTAATCTGTACACCCATCGTCAAATAATCATTTTTTTTTTTTTTTACAAAAGAGATTTCATTAAAGAGAAAGGATGAAAATGGGAAGACAAGAAATCCTACAGTGAAGTGCAATGCTATGGCAGGGCATATAGCGGCCAGGGTCTGCTACACCACTATAGCTCGCTATTGACATCTGCATTGACTAATTTAGATTCTATTTGCAGCATGGACAATAAAGACCAACGTCAGTCCAAAAATATGTTAAATATTCTTAAAAGCAATGATACCCATGCCTTTGATGAGTTGCTAATTTACACATAACCAATATCATTGAATGTTCACTAAAGAATGAGAAAACAACCAAGCATCCTCATTAGCAAAATTCCTCAGTTATCACATTTATGCTTCGCAAAAATAGCAATTAGCAAAAGAAAAGAAAAGCAGATGTAAATCTACTAGGTACTAGCAAATAAAACCAGGGCCTAAACTTCTGGCATTCAATTTGAAAGAAGAAATGCAATCTCACAGGTTGGTTCCATAAAGCCCCAGCCAAATCAGATGAAAGTATTCCACAGAAATTAGAATCCTCTCCCCCTTTACAAGATATTTTAACGCCAACTCATGGCAAGACAATGCAATTTAAATCTACTTATCTATAATAAGAACTCTATGATACAACACAGCTCACATACATATACATATAAAGAGAGAGATAAAAGATTATTGCCTGAATTTGTCATTTTAAATAGTTCAACAATTCTATCAATAGTTGCCTCAGAAATCATCTCTGAAGAAAAAACAGCACCAGCAGTAGGCACTTGAGATGAAGGCCTATAGCAAGGAGCCAGTACCAGCACACGTCTCCACCAATCAGGTGATGGTGTAGTACGAAGAGCATGCCTTATGCAACGTACAGCTCTCTCCCAGTCTAAACTTCCCTTCTGAATAGAGGATGCAATATCCTATAGACAGCATTAAATGACGAATTTACCAATTCAGGACAAATTCTCATTAAATGTAAAATAGCTTAAGTAGATGTTATAAAAATAGTTGCATACCTTTCATGTACATTTAAGAAATTAGCCAAGTAAAAGAAATAAATGCACAATTATGAAATACATTCCAATAAAATAGAATAAGACTGCAGAATATTAGACAGGAAACTAGAAGAATTTAAATAACAAGTAACAGGTAATTGGAGAAATCAACTAATATGAGAAAAGTCATTTGACTTTCCATGATAATTAATCATATCATATCATATAAATAAGAATAATGAAATATTGAAAAGAATGCAGGTGAAGAAATGTCATCAATATTCTATTTGTATATAAAAGCAGAAGCAACCAAACAATAGTTATGCATATGATGCTATGGAAATGAAAGTATGAGCACCATATTTAACTTGTTAATTTTCTAAACCCAAGGTATTAGAGTATGTAAGTCATTCCTACTCTTGACTAGTGGGCGAATGTTTTGACTAAACCTTTATCTCCCACTAGGTTTATGTACTTAAGAAACAAACTCAATGTGATTGAGTCTCTTCCTAGCCCTAAACCCCCTTGAGTTTGAGACCGGGGGGCGGGGGCAAAAGTATGTAAGTGCAGCAGTTATTCAACTACTTGCACTGAGTAGCTATAGGGTATTTTGTTCTGTTATGACAGCTGTCTTAATATCTCAGTCTATATAAACCCATTAGTATCATCTCTTTTAATTGGTTAATGAAATCCCAGTTTGCATCCACTTTAGAATTCTAATAGGAACAAGGCAATGAGATTTACTAGTGAGAATCCATTTATTTCTATCAGAACCAACAAGCTACATGGTTGGCTCTGGACGAGAGAATTGAAATGTTTACGAAATTTTAAAATTCCAAATCAACAGTTCTGTTCACTCAGAACCATTTCAGATTTGAGAATCTTCTCCAAATGTCCTTTCATCAACTCCTAAGGCCTATAATATGACTCTAGGGACTGAGAGATGAGAGAGAAACTTAGAGAGAGAAACAGAGGGAGGGGTAGAGAGAACAGTAGAGTGAGCTTTCATGAGAGAACTAGGGGTAACCCATACTTCATCTCCGATGAGAATAGGTATGGCCAGCGATATGTTGTTGCTGGGAGGGAAGTGACTGGAGGTGGTCAGGGGATGAGTTGGAGGACAGCTACTGATATGTCGACGTTTTACTTCACTCGCTTCCCTGACGACATGACCGAAAAGGATCTTTGGTATGTTTTCAAAAGATGGGGTGACGTGAGAGAGGTATTCATTCCAAAATACAGGAACAAAATAGGAAGAAGGTTTGGCTTTGTGCGGTTCAAGGGGGTAGAAGACGTCGGAAAACTAGAAAGACAGCTCGACAATATGATCGTGGGGGGCCTTAAAATGTACGTCAACCTCCCCAAACATGCTAGGGAGCGGCGTACATATCCTTCATTGAACAATCAGTCGATACAGGAGTCGCCGGTGAACTTCACAGATGATAACGGAAAAGGTAAAGCTAAGGTTACCGAGGATTTCAATATCATGGCGGATAGCGATCAGCATCATCCCTTTCGCTTTCAGAGAAGGAATCGTTCCTACGCCCAGGTCGTCAAATCTGGTATCCAGCCCAGATATAGACGACGACCTCCGTCTTTTAACTGGGGGAAGTCGAGACCATCTCAGTCGACTGTTACACTATCCATCCCAATCGACAACAACAAATGGTACGGCCAAGCCTGGGTTGGAAGGCTCACAGATTTGAAGATCTTCGACAGGCTAGAAGAAGAGCTTATGTGGAACGGAGGTGAGGTGGTTAGGCCGAAATATTTGGGGGACGATATGGTGCTACTCACCGGGCTCACTGATGAAAAAGTAGAGGATATGCGCAGGGAAGCAGAAACATCAAGCCGTCCTATGTTTTATTCCTTGGAAAAATGGAACCTGGGCATGAAGACCGGATACAGATTGGTCAGGTTACTCTGCTGGGGGATTCCAATACACGCATGGGATAGGACTAGCATCAACAAAATCGTCGCCGGTATAGGAGAGGTGGTGGACTTAGATGATGATACTGAAGATCTACATCGCCTTAACAGGGCTAGGATTCTCATCAAGACCCCTTGGCAGCCCACAATCAATCACACGGTGGTGGCATACATTAATGATGAGGATTACCGCATAAGCATCGTGGAGGAGACGTGCTTTCAGTTATGTAAATGCCCAATCGGAAAATACACCTCGTCATCGGAATTCATATCGTCCGATGAAGGCTCGGAGGGGGTACACGAAAGCTTTGACGAAACTATGGTGGCTGAGACTTCGATTTCGCGGCTGATGCCGGCCAAAGGACGGGAGGCAGGTGACAACAGCGGGACTAGCAGGGCATTACCCAGGGGACAAAACAGTAGCCCGAAACCCGAGAATAACCTCAGAGTAGACAACGACACCCTACATACTTTCGACGACAGAAGGACATCGCTTCTCACCAAACGTGCAGAAGCGGCTGACATCCCTGAGGCTAGCTTATCAGAGGCTTCGGGCTATGGTACGGAATCTGCGGAGAAAAGCAAGCAGGTCATCGACGGGTTGGGCGCTGATCTTGACCGAGAACATCAGATCATTATGGGGTGTGGCCAGAGAATCCGACGCTCCCCAGACCAGTCAGATCTACCCCTGGAAAGTGGGTGCAAGGGGTCAAGTGTCGAGGTTGTAGCGCCAAAGGGGTGTGCGGAAAAGGAAAATCATCGTATGGACAAAGCTAAGTTGGAGTGTATCATACCATCAGAGGCCGTATTGAAGGGGACCCACTTTTAAAAGTTGAACTGTTACCACCTAATATATCCGTTGAGGTGGCTGGTGAGATTGGAAACATCCTAGCCGTGGAATCAACAAGTGAAGCTGTAGCCCATAAGATCCAACAACCACCCACCTGTGGTCTTTTGGGCCATAGTCTAAAAGGCCCACAATCATACTTAAAGGTGTATTCTAGAGGAAAAGGGCATAAGAAGGAGGTTGGGCCAGGGCACAAATCAGATGACCTTCTACTTATAACCAAACAACAGCCCCCAAAAAAAGGAGAAGAGAATATAACTGTTCAATCCCCGGTCAATGTTTCACCAATCACAGAGCAGGGGAGTGGTTTAAAAGAGGTGGTGGACTGGGGGAGACGTCATTCACATACTGTGATTTCCACTGGCATACCTGAGGCAGTAAACCTCCCTATGTCTGATTGGCGAAAAGACGCTGAAGAGGAGTGGGAACTAGCAAAAATGTTGGGATTAAATTGTGAAAATCAAGCTGCCGTGACTAAACTAATATCATCTTTGGAGGCAAGGGACATGGAAGAGATGCAAAGGTTGGGCAGTGGTAATGGTGATTAATGAAGATCCTGTCCTATAATGCTAGAGGTCTGGGTGGGGGGGTAAAGTGGTCGGCCATCAGGGGCTTGGTGACAAAGGAGAGGGTTGACATGTTATGTCTGCAGGAGACTAAAAACGAAACAATTGATCTGAAATTATGTCAAGTTTTGTGGGGGGCGTGTGATGCACAATGGGAGTATGTCCCTGCAATTAACAGAGGGGGTGGTTTGCTGTGTATATGGAGCGAAAAGTCATTTAAGTTGGAGAATAAGGTGCAGGGGGCTGGATTCCTATTACTGGAAGGACAGTGGATTGATGATAGGTCCAAAGTCACAATAGTGAGCGTATACTCACCTTGCGATACAGCTCAAAAAAGAATACTCTGGGAGAATATTAGGCAGCTGAGAAGTCTGAACATGGATAGATTATGGTGTATAATAGGGGACTTCAACAACATTAGAAGACCATGCGAACGTGTGGGGGTCAGTTTGAGATATACAGACAATGGTATCATAAAGGAATTCAATGATTGGATTGATGACCTAGAGGTGGATGATGCACCATGTATAGGGAGAAAATTTTCATGGTACAGACCTAACGGAACAGCCAAGAGTAGGCTGGATCGTGCCCTTGTTTCTGCTGAGTGGATGACCAAGTGGCCTGGAACAACTCAGACCATCATGGACCGTAATTTCTCTGATCATTGCCCTGTTCTTCTAAGATCTCCTATCGTAGACTGGGGCCCAAAGCCTTTTAGGTGCTTGGACTGTTGGCTGCCAAACAAATCTTTTAAACAGGTTGTCAAAGAATGCTGGAATTCTAATGATATACAAGGTTGGGGGGGATTTGTTTTGAAAGAAAAACTCAAGAGATTGAAACTGAAGCTGAAAGAATGGAACAAAGAACAGTTTGGAAATACACAGAGCAAATGGAAGAACATTCAACTGGAGCTCAACAAGATTGAATCTGATGCTGATGACAGACAGCTAACTGCAGATGAAATTAAGAGGAGAAAACAACTTCAAGAGGACCTCTGGTCAGCAGCCACAGCAAATGCCTCAATACTTAGACAGAAAGCCAGGACAAAATGGATTAAGGAAGGGGATTGCAATTCAAGGTTTTTCCACCTAACCGTGAATTGGAAACGAAGATCGGATATGCTGAAAGGAGTTTTGGCCGATGGATGCTGGACCGAAGACCCAGCAAGAGTCAAAGAGTTAACTCGATTATTTTTCTGGAAACGATTTGAAGCAAGAGATACGGTGTCTCCAAATCTGGATGGAGTTGCCTTCAAGACCATTGAACTGCAGCACTTGCAGTCCTTGACAGACCGTTTTGATGCTTCTGAGATAAAGGCGGCTGTTTGGGCATGTGGTAGTGATAAAAGCCCTGGACCGGATGGTTTTAATTTCAAATTTATCAAGGAATTCTGGGATGTTTTAAAGGCTGACTTCCTTCGGTTTATGGATGAATTTCATGTTAATGGCACTTTCCCTAAGGGTGGTAATGCATCTTTTATTGCTCTGATCCCAAAATGTCACGACCCAACTGGTCTGAACGATTACAGACCCATCTCCCTTGTAGGTTGTGTATACAAAATAGTAGCTAAGGTATTAGCTAATAGATTAAAGAAAGTCCTGCCTTCTGTTATAGATTATCGTCAGTCAGCCTTCATTGAAGGGAGGCAATTGATGCATAGTGTGTTAGTAGCTAATGAAGTGGTGGACGAGGTAAAAAGAACACACAGAAGCTGCCTTGTGTTTATAGTTGATTATGAAAAGGCATATGACTCAGTCAGCTGGGATTTTCTATACTACATGATGCAGAGAATGGGTTTTGGTTCAAAATGGATTTCTTGGATCAAAGGGTGCCTAAAATCTGCCTCAATCTCTATACTGGTAAATGGCAGCCCCACTGCAGAGTTCACACCACAACGTGGCCTCCGGCAAGGCGATCCACTAGCTCCACTATTATTCAATATAGTGGCTGAAGGCCTTACGGGGCTTATGAGAAAAGCAATTCAAGAGGACTTGTATGAGGGATATAGGGTGGGTAAGAATTTGACTGATATCAGCATTCTACAGTATGCTGATGATACTATATTTTTTGGGAAAGCAACTCCAAAAAATGTCAGAACCTTGAAGGTAATGCTAAGAGGTTTTGAAATGGTGTCCGGACTGAAAATCAACTTTGCCAAGAGCAGTTTTGGAGTGTTTGGGGAAGATGAACAGTGGCTCACCTTAGCTGCTAGATACCTCAACTGCAGAAAACTGGCTATACCTTTTTTATATCTTGGTGTCCCAATTGGGGCAAACCCAAGGAGATGCGAGATGTGGGAACCCCTTATCAAGAAATGTGAGAGAAAGCTGGCTGTGTGGAAACAAAAATATCTATCTTTTGGGGGAAGGGTTACCTTGATCAATTCTGTCCTTAATTCTATCCCCATTTTCATGTTTTCTTTTTTCAGGGTCCCGAAGAAGGTGTTGTGCAGGCTGGTCAGGATACAAAGATCATTTTTGTGGGGTGGAAATGTCGACCAGAAAAAAATTGCTTGGATTAGGTGGGATAAGGTCTGTCAACCCAAAGAATGTGGAGGCTTGGGTATTAAAGATTTATCCATTTCAATCAGGCCTTGCTCGGAAAATGGGTGTGGAATCTTCGACATCAGCAGGGAGAACTTTGGGTAAAAGTATTGGAGTCAAAATACGGGGGCTGGAGGAACTTGGTAGGCCTTGCTAGAAGTAGTGGGGCATCTATATGGTGGAGAGATCTTAGTTCAACATGTTTTCCTATAGAAGGTGGGGGTGGTTTTAGGGGTGGTTTTAGTTGGAAGGTGGGTAACGGATCAAGCATTCTGTTCTGGGATGATGATTGGAGGAATGAGGGTTCATCCTTGAAGGACAGATATCCTCGCCTTTTCCTCTTATCCCTCCAACAGCAACACAGTATTCAGCAGTTGGGTTTTCAATCGGATGAGGGGTGGGTGTGGCAGCTTCAATGGAGAAGACTTTTCAGGGAAGGGGAGGTAGAGTCAGCCATTAGACTGATAGACGATATAAATGCTCCGGGCATCATCCCACAGCAGCCTGATACATGGAAGTGGGAGGCCGACCCGAGTGGCATATACACTATAAGTAGCGCTTATTCCTTCCTGAGTTCGGAGGAAACACTTCACAATCAATGCGAAGTGTATCAGGATCTTTGGAAGATTAAAGCCCCTCTTAAAGCAATATGTTTTGTCTGGAGACTCATTGAGGATAGACTGCCTACCAAAATGAAGTTATGTAGGCGAAACGTGATTCTTGATGATTATGAATGCCCATTCTGCAGGGCTACTAATGAGGAGGCCCAGCACTTATTCTTCAGCTGCCATAGAATTAAGATACTCGGGTGGGAATCCATGCAGTGGACAAACTTCTTGGGGCCGTTTTCTGAAATCCCGAAACAGCACTTCACCCAAAGTGGTTTCCTACCCAATGTTGGGATCACCTCCCAAAGATGGCTAGTTTGGTGGACAGCTTTAACCTGGACGATTTGGCAGCATAGAAACCATATTCTCTTTCATAATGACAGTTTTGACCAGAGCAAACTAATGGATGATGCACTTTTCACTTGTTGGTCATGGTTGACGAACTTGGAAAAAGGGTTTGATAAATCCTTCCATTTCTGGTCTAGCAACTTGAGGGAAGCTTTTGTAATTAGGGGCGGGGATACTAGCTAGATTTTTTGATTTATGTTTTTGCCTTTTGGTTTCTACACCTTTACAATCCTTTGGCCCTTTAATTCATGTCTGCTCATGTATTACGGAGCCATAGGTTTGTTTTAGACTATACGCTCCTGTAATGGTACTACTTGTACTGTCCCTTCTATAATATATAATATATCATATTTTTGCTGATCAAAAAAAAAAAAAAAAAATCAACTCCTAAGGCCTTTTTATCGCTCCTTATAGAGTGTCAGCAACACATTTACAATTAAAACAGAGTTAAGGTTAAAAACTAAATGACTGTTTATAAGACATGCTATTTAACATAATAAAATATCAAATCAAAAGAATAACCAGCCAATATTAGCAAAGAAAATCTTCCAAGTTTAACATAAGGGATCCCTTGAATTAATCATGACTCGTGAACATTAGTCAATATTATCATTTGTCAATCACAAATGCAACATGGGTTAAAAAACATGATTATCAAATGCCCGCAACACAAATGAATCAAAAAATCAAAAACAATAGATATATCATATTAAGAGTAAGAGGTGAATTCATACAACAAATAATACACATATAAGCATGACATTAAATTTATACATATTTAAGGACAAGAAGATTGTCAAAGCACAGAACTCAAAACAGATGAAGCCATATAGCAAAGCAACACTAGTATACATCAATTAAGTCTACACCTCTAAATTATATTTCCCAATTTAAGTACTTCTGTGAAACCACCTAACTCTTTCATGAGGCTTTTTGGCACACAATAACCAGCACATTATCTGTTTTGAGATTCGCAGTTTGTTACCTCATCTAAATAACTAAAATACAGAACCATACTTCATACTAAAGTTATCAACAACGCTATAGTTTATGCATGGAAGAATTGGCAATTCATGCTGATGGAAAGAGCCTGTGCTAGTTGATGGATGTCACAAAGAGTTACATATCAAAAGCATTTTCAAATAAAATATAAGACCTCAATGAAAAAATAAAGCTTAAGACAAGACAATCTTCATTATTTCCTTCAAGACTGAACATAATTTTTACATAAATTTGTTACTGCTAATCACATATTAGTCACAGAATCGTTTAGCAAAATCTAAAAGTAGATTTAAACGGGGAGAATATCTTAAATCAACATTTAAATGAAAATGTTATGGGGCTAAAAACTAGGATAAAATGTAATAAAACCATCATAACTAAAGAAAGACAATGAAAGGGGAAACTTCTGTTCTACATCAATGTACTGCATACACAGTTGATAATTGAAATTATATCTATCAGAATCATGAGAACCATTCCTATGCCCTTAATTGAAACAATTTTTCAGTCAATTTATTTTTATGGTATGCAACTCCTGGTTGTCATAGTGGTTACCCGCCTAACCATCATTGCCTCAAAATATTATAGTTAAAATTTCATTACATGTAATAGAGCTGAAAACAATCATTATTTTTCCCTTTTTAACAAGAGATAGAAAGTGCTATTGTAAGTATCTATATTGTCCAAGTTACAAGATATCATGATTCATGAGTAAGAATAGCAAGTTATCAAAGACATAATCAGGCATATAGTAGCATATGCTTTTATAACGACAATCTGGATTCATTGAAGGACGACATTTACTGCATAGTGTCGTAATTGCTAATGAGGTTGTTGAGGAGGCCAAGAGGAGTAATAAAAGCTGTCTAATCTTTAAGGTGGACTATGAAAAAGCCTACGATTCAGTTTGCTGGGATTTCCTTATATATATGATGAAGAGGATGGGTTTTTGCCCTAGATGGATATCATGGATCAAAGGATGCTTATCTTCAGCTTCTATATCTATCCTGATAAACGGAAGCCCGACATCAGAATTCCAGCCTCATAGAGGATTGAGACAAGGGGATCCACTTGCCCCTTTCCTGTTTAACATCGCAGCGGAAGGCCTAACGGGGATGTTGAGAGTAGCTCAAGCGAAGAACTTGTATGAGGGTTTTAAGGTGGGCAGTAATCACGTTGATATCAGCATTCTTCAATATGCTGATGATACTATCTTCTTTGGGACAGCAACCAAAGAAAACGTGATAACTTTAAAGGTGTTGATGAAGAGCTTCGAGTTAGTTTCGGGTCTGAAGCTAAATTGCAATAAATGCAGTTTTGGTGCTTTTGGGATGAATGATCTTTGGGTCTCAGCTGCTGCCAGTTTTCTAAACTGTGGAGTGATGTCCGTACCGTTTATCTATCTGGGTATTCCTATAGGGGCGAATCCGAGACGGTGTTTGACGTGGGAGCCTATTCTGAAAAAGTGTGCGAGAAAATTGTCCTTATGGAAACAGAAATACTTATCCTTTGGGGGAAGGGTAACTTTGATTAAAGCTGTTCTTAACTCGATCCCTATCTTCTTTTTTTCTTTTTTCAGGGTGCCGAAGCAAGTTATCGTTAGTTTGGAGAGGTTGCAGAGGAGGTTTTTGTGGGGGGAGGGGGAGGGGGCAATTCTGAACAGAAGAAAATCCCATGGGTGAGATGGGAATCGGTGTGTCTACCCAAGGAAAAAGGAGGGTTGGGCATTAAGAAATTAGACAGCTTCAACTTGGCTTTGTTGGGTCGATGGAGATGGGATTTATTCCATCAACTGGAGGCCCTGTGGGTACAGCTTTTGGTGTCAAAATATGGAGATTGGAGGAACCTAGATAGGACAAGGAGGTCGTCGACAGAATCACTATGGTGGCGAGATCTAAGCTTGTCTTTTGACGGATGGTTTTCCAAAGGCGTCAGGTGGAAGATTGGATGTGGAGCCAAAGTACTTTTTTGGGAGGATTCATGGATGGAGGACAGATTAACTCTGAAGGATAAATATCCTAGGCTATACCAGATTTCAGTGCAACAACGACATTCCATACAGATGATGGGTTCTTTGAATCAGGAGGGATGGGAGTGGCATTTTCAATGGAGAAGATCATTCATGGAAGGTGAGCTACAAATGGTGATAAAATTTCTGGAGGAAGTACAGCAGCTGCCAGCTTTTGAGCCACAACCAGATTCATGGTTTTGGGTGGGGGAATCTAGTGGGATTTACTCTGTAAAGAGTGCTTACAGGTTGCTTCATCGGGAGGAGGATAATCATGAGGAGAATGAGGTGTTCAAGATACTATGGAAGCTAAAAATTCCAAGCAAAGCTTCATGTTTCGCTTGGAGACTTATGAAGGATAGATTGCCTACAAAACAAAATCTAAGAAGAAGAAACATGGAGATTTCTGATCTCACATGTCCTTTTTGCTGCAGCCTTGTGGAGGACACTTCACATCTTTTCTTTAGCTGCCCTAAAATCCTACCTCTGTGGTGGGAGTCAAGGGCATGGGTCAACATCGTCGGGGTTTACTCGCTTATACCAAAAGAACATTTCAGACAGTCTTCTTTTTGTCACTTACGTGGGATCAGCCTACTTAGGTGGCTAACATGGTGGATTGCTTTGACTTGGAGTATTTGGTACCATAGAAACCAGATTCTCTTTCACAATGAACCCTTTAATGGTCCAAAACTGCTGGAAGATGCCTTATTTTTTTGCTGGTCTTGGCTTACAAACTAGAGCCAGGTTTTGATATCCCTTTTCACCAGTGGTCTAGCAACTTGAGGGCTTGTTTTGTATCTAAGGGGGGGGTTTAGCCAGGTTTTGGTTTTGATCCTGATATCTGGCAGACCTATGATGGCTTTTTGTGTAAAGCCCTTCTAGTTCTGCATTGATTTCTTTTGTATGTTGTTATAACAGCACATCTTGTACTGTTTCTTTTCTCATATATAATATATTATCTTTGCCGATCAAAAAAAAAAAAAAAAAAGTTAAATAAATGGTCCTCTGATAATTTTCCTGAACAGCTTGATACTAATGATTATGACAGTATTTGAGTATTCAAAAACATGCTCATACATCAATATTGAGAATCTTGAAACAGAAATGAGATTCATCACCTCTCCGTGCAATGGTTCTCCAAGTACACTTAAATACGTAATTGGTGATAGTCGCAGGTGTGCTACTGCTTCACCTGAAACGTTAGGTGTTGTCTGATTCAGGATCCGATGAGTCCCAAATGTAGGGCAATGAAGATGCTGGTCTAACATCTGCATGTGCATAGCCATCATATCTCGTCTCCTATGGATCTCCAAGATAAGTGTGAACAATGCTTCATCATCCGGAATATTCTCTATGAATTGCAAATCACTACGTAATAATTCATAAAAGGGAACCCGACATTTTCCCTCATCAACTAAAAGCCAAATCACATCCAAACAACAGTGCAGCCATGCAATTACGGCCTTGTCAGGCCTCCATGATTTTATTACATCTGATTCATCAATTCCCTGTTGCCTCTGGTCCCAATTCACCAGCCAATTCAGCATATGGTTGAAGATTTCAGCATAAGTCACTGGTTTTAAACTGAACTCAAGACCAGTTAAAATAATCTTGCAACATAGCTGACGAAGGCTACTATTACTGATATCATTAGTTCTAACAGATGGACTGCCTCTTAGTTTAGATTGTTGTCCAGCAGTGGAAATATCAGATGATTTGACAGGAGTCATAGCTGCACAAGATAATGGTTCAATTGTTGACAGGGCAGGGGAGCCAATAGTATGTACAGAGGTCAAAGGAGACGCAGGATTTGAAGACTGAAAATTCGAAGAATTAGCAATCGTGCTTGGAGGTGGCAGCATTCCTGCCTGTGATAAGCTCGATGAGGAAACAGTTGGCACTGCTTGACTTAGTTGACCAACAGGCAATTCTGTTGAAGAAAATGAAGAAAGAAGGGACGGCAATAGGGAGTCCCAGTTAATGCATCCAATACCACATAAGCTCCGTAAAACAAAAAGAAGAAAGTCTTCCCTTGGTCCATGGCCACTACACTGCACTACTAGCGATATAAGAATCGCTTCTGTAACAGAACATAATTGATCTTGGTCCTGAAAGCAAAACACATAATCAACAAATATAGAACAACAACCAAGCTTTTCCATCTCGGTGGAGTTGGCTACATAATTCAATCAACATCATAATGTTTTATACTAAATCATGCTTATGGACAAATTATTAGTCACTCAATCCTTCTAATACAGCTTTGTTTGCCTACAGATTTTCTTCACATATATAACGAAATAAAATAAATGTCAGGTTCTCCCTTCAATTAAGACAAACCAAAGCCGAAACAACGATACGAGACATATGAAACTGCAGCCCATAATTTCAAACTCACAGTACACTGGCTCTGGAGTTGCTCAAAATCCAGAATGAACTGCTCATTTGGTGGAGGAAGCTCCCGATTGAGTGCGTGTACACGTTTCTGCGTCTTGTTCCTGAAATCAATCGTTCCCAACGTTGAAAAAGTAACAAGCTGAAAACCACATCACACTAACACCCTACTCATTGTAAGAACCCCGCAAAAAACACCACACATTTTGTAGTTAAATCATTGAGCTAAGAGAAACAAAAGGGTCGAATCAGAAAATAATCCCAGAACTAAGTAGAATAAGTGATTAAGAAAACAAAAACGCTGTAAAAACAACTAATGACAATTTATTATGTGGAATAAAAGTATTCAAACGTTGCAGTATCGGAAGAAAAAAAAAAAAAACCTATAACCGCGTTTGGATAAAAGCATATTACAGCGAAACCAGTTTTTTCGCGTAACGAAAGTACACGCGTAAATGCCGCTTCATAATCTCTTCAATTTGCAGAAACAGTTTAAAAAACCGTAAAAAATTGCAGTGAGAAAGCACTTACGGTGGGTCGCGAAGTGAGTCATCGGGTTTCTGGCGACTGCTTCGCTAAGAGCAAAAAATGAAAAAAGTGAGAGTGAAGAAGAAGAAGAAGAAGAAGAAGAAAATAGAGAGGAATAGAGAATACGCCGAGTCCTAAGTAGAGGTTGAAGAGATCGAGAATGGGGACACGAAGGGGGTGGAACTGGAAAGAGCGTGAGGGCGTGGCTGATGTCGCTGCTCTCTGATTCTGTGATTGATCCATTTTTTTTCTTGTTGTTTTAGCTTTCATTCAATTTCAATTTCACTTTGTCATTCAATCAAAGATTCTTCATAGATTTCTCTAGTTAAATGCAACTACTACTACTCTGTTCTGTTCTACTAAGTTGAACAAGTTGTGCCCGGAATAGGTTGTCTGGGTTATTCACCATGATGATTGGATCTTTAATATTGGGTCGGGTCTTAACCCGTGTTTGTCTTGACTTTTTGGTCTTTCAAAAATCAAAATATTAACACCTTTTCATTGCTTTATTATTTTTAAGAATTTTTTAATTTGTATTTTTTCTCATAATGTTTTTCATTTCTCATGAAATTTTGCTATTAATTTCTTGTTAATATTTTTTTTGTTGTTTGTGCAAATAAATTTGCTAATTATGATGTTGATCATAGGTTACTTGGTGGGAAGATGTGTCCTCTTTTATTACCTTTTATTTTTTCCATGATAAAAACGGATTGCTTTTTTTTTTTTTCGTTTCTCTTAGTTTTTTCCATGGGTTTGGGTTGTTCCCCTATGTGTTCTCTATTTTTATATGGAATAATATAATGGTGTAATATCTAATATTGATAGGTGAAGAGATCTCAATATTGCTAGGTCTTATCACTAAAATTTCATATGAAAACATATAGGGACGAATCCAGAAAATAAATTAAGGGAGGCACTCAACTTTCCAAAAAATATTTTTATGTCCGCATATTTAGTGACAGGGTTCAAGGGCAGCGCCCTCGAAAAAAAATTTTGGAAAGAAAATTTAAATCAAAGTTTTATGTACAAGATTATGAATTCGCTTAAAATTATACTATATATATGTATATAACTAAAATTATTTGATTAAGAAAATTCATCCACAATTCTATACTGAAAAATCCAAAATAACAATTGAATTTGATAACACAAGTAAAGTGTATTAATAATAAAAAAGATTGTAAACAGCAACTACCTAAATTAAAACTCAAAAGCTCATTTCGAAAATGTAATATGAAACTGCAAAAAGAAAAAAAATGGGTACAGAAAGCAAATTAGTCCCAAATAAGAGAAACATATCTTCTTTTCTCCTCCACTTCGTTGTTGGTCTGCGTTTTCTTTCTAGTTTCCATTGATGTTCTTATGAGTTGTTTTCTCCTTCTCTTCGCACTGCGTTTTCTCCTACAGTATCAAGAGGTGTTGCCGTCAACGAAAATTTAAGGGGACAATGCCCAATTCCACCACCGTTCCACCAGCCGCCATCATTGTCTATGGCCCATATTTAAGGGGGGGCACTGCCCCCAATCTTCAACATAGATTCGTCCTTGAAAACATATATATTTTTGGTTATAGGTATTTTTTTTGCTTACAATTTGGGGTTCTCTTTGTATATTATATTTTTTTATTCAATCTAATTAAACATTTCAGAGGTATATTTGTACTTGAAAGACAAAATAAATGAAAGCATGATAAAAAAAATTACATGAGAAAAAATAAGAATAAATAATTACTTTTTAAAAATTGGTGATCAAAGACAAAAACTAATACATTTTAATCTAATTAATTTTTCATTTAATTTCTTTATTTGTTCCCCTCAAATTCTTTGTTAGGCTTTTCATTTTGTCCTTTGAGTAAAAACATGGCTCTAAAATTTGAAACTAGATAAGAAACTCATAATATTTAATTAAATTAAATAAAAAAAGGTTATTATATGTAAAGAGACCAATAGGAAAAAATTGTACCAAATAAAATTTATTGAAAAACTAATAGTAGGATTGCAAAAACTGAAGAAGAAAAAATACATATTTGCGTGGGCGAACCTAGGTATAATTGAGAGGTGCATTTGTGAAAATTACAAGAATATATGTAGTATTGTTATTTTTTGTCTCCTCTATTTTTATAATTTGACCCATTGTCTTTAATTTTTTAGTTATTTTCATTTTTTATCTTTTATTGACTAGTTTATTTTTTATGATTTGTTCCTTTTACATTTGATTCGATTAATCATTTGATTCTATCTTAAAGGATAAAATATTTTTGGCTCCTCTAAAATTTTTAAAGTTTAGTTTTAGTCCCATTAAATTTATTTTTATGTTTTTTGTCTCTAATTTTGAAATGCACACTTTTATTCTTCAAAATAATTTAGATAGCTTTATAGAGGAACAAAAAGTGGTTCAAATAACGCTTTGAGGATGACCAAAGTGGTGCATTTAAAAAATATAGGAAGAAAAATCGAACAAAAAAGTCTACAATTGAAGTTGAAAATTTTAAAAAGACAAAAAACATATTTTTATCTTATTTTATTTTTTTAAAGATAATTTGTCCCCACTAACCCTAGGTCCTAGATCCACCACTACGTATATATGAAAAGAAAATTGAAAAAAAAATATAAAAAAGCTTAATTGAATATTTAATGAGTCAAATTTAAATAATTTATATAAGGTTGAAGTCATTTATACATTGTTTATATTCCTCAAACAAAGGACAACTAAAATATAATTGACTTAATTACTGATTTGATCCTTATATTGATAAAAAAAATTATCTTTTAGTCTTTATACTTAAAAATCATTCATTTCAATATTTACACATTAGTCCTTATGAGTTTAGGCAATAAGGACTAAAAGGGATTAAAAATTGTATGCATGTATAAGTACTAAATGCGTATTGGGATTGTCATTTCGGCAACCACAAATAAAGGTTGGAGAAGTATGTTGGGTTTTTCTTCCTGCATCATTCAAAAATCTAATACATCCAGCAATAATAGTGTAATTTTGAAATTTCCCTTTAGTAAAAACCTTAAGTACGGACACATTCTCGTGTCAGCTTCTCCGCGCACCATCCTCCTTCTTATCAATGCATCATCATCTGGGCTCTCAGCTTCAATCCATTCATTTTTCTTCCTCCACCCAGTTCTGTCGTTCATCTCATCAAGGAGTGCTTCGTCGTGCTTCATCTCACTGGTTCTTCGTCGCCCGCCACTATAAGTACCTTTCTCCGTCGCATGTCGTTTGTCTGTGTTTTTTATTGTTGCTTGTAAACCCATACCGATTGGCAATCCGTATTGATTTATTATAGTAATAAATATTTGTAATTGTGTATAATGAATTGTTTATATTTAAATATTGTAAATCCGTATGGGTTTATTATAGTAATAAATATTTGTAATTGTGTATAATGAATTGTTTATATTTAAATATTGTAAATATAGTTATGATCTATCTAGATAAACAATTTAATTAACATGTTGTTCATTGAGTACTCATGAAAATAATTGAAATTAATTGTTTCATATAAGATGTAAATTATATCCAATTGTAATTATATAGCATTTGTCGGTATGGTTTTATATTCAATTTAAGAGTACTTTGTTGAAGCTGTGGGTTGATTTGAAGTATTAGACTAATAATTGGGAAAATTCGTAGATTATGGTTAGAACAAGATGATTGCGTCGGGTAGAGCTTTAGGTACATAGGTTAGTGGTAATGAAGAAGAAACCCCTCAGCGCCAAAGGCTGACAACATTGACATGTAAACAATGGGCAGGTGTAGTTGTTCATTAGGATGTTGCTGCTCACGAGGCTCATGAGGAACCTCACATTCTAGTTATGGATGATGGAGGTGCTAATTTAGAGTGTTTTCGAGGTGGGCCCCAAGATACATCAGTGTTGACATCATATGTTGATCATGTGGTAGCCAAAGTGTGAGCAGGAGAGGTACTTACGTGTTTAATTATAAGATATTTACATATTTTTGTCATTTTAATTGTCATAATTAATTATAATTATTTGCAGGAACGTGCTGAGTTGAAGTTAACTTCTCATGGAAGGAAGGTACAGAAATTTGGAAGGCTTGCACCTAAAAATGAAGGTTAGTGACTGGTACGAGCTTAAACCCTCTGATAACATGTTCAGTGGAGACAGGAGATAGGGGACTTTTATTTGCTTTTGTGGAGATGGCCCAAGGAAACTAGCAGTTTCCATTTGCTAATATGAGAGATGACTATTACCCTCGATGATGTGGCATCGTTGTTACATCTACCATTACCCTCGATGATGTGGCATCGTTGTTACATCTACCCATTATAGGTGTCTTCTATACCTATGATGCAATAGATAGATGTAGAGCAAACATTCAAGTTGTTAGTTGAATTGTTTGAAGTCACTACAAAAGAAGCAGAAGCCGAGACAGAGAAATGACACGAAGCATATGTTCGACTTGCTTGGCTATAAGACATTTATTGTCTGAAATGTGACTCAAGACAATGGATTGTAGCAGCTATAATATATATGTTGCATCTTCTAGGTTGCACAATATTTGCTAACAAGAGTGTCACACATATCGATGTGATATTCCTTAACGCATTTTGTGATCTGCATCAGTCTGGATGGTTTTTAAGGGGAGCGGCTGCACTCGTTCACATGTATGAAAATCTAAATTTTGTGTCAAAGCACCATGTAAACATCTTGCAGGACATATCGCTCTCTTGTAGGTAATTCTATTGACATTTATCGTTGTTATTTTTTTAAACTTTCTATCTACTACCAACGTTTTATTTGTCATTCCTTTATTTGTAATTGTAGTGTTGGATCTACG
This sequence comes from Glycine tomentella, assembly GCA_007407185.1. Taxonomy (NCBI): domain Eukaryota; kingdom Viridiplantae; phylum Streptophyta; class Magnoliopsida; order Fabales; family Fabaceae; genus Glycine; species Glycine tomentella. The sequence goes on along the minus strand of PYAF01004535.1, from coordinate 30,461 downwards.
AACATTTTCCAACTATTGGGAATATGATTGCAAATGAGGACTACAATCAGAGCCAACCACATGTTTGTCGCTGGAAGTGTGGGAAGACATTACCAGTGATGACCTATCTAAGCGATTGGATAGGTTGACGGCAGATGCTGTTTCTTGGATATGATATGTTGCTCACTATGGATTTAGAGCATTTGAGATTATTTCTCTATTTTCAACATATAAGATGGGGTTCATATATTATTAGACACCTATCAGAGAGGGTATTAAGACAATTTGGACATATTCAGGTGATTCCCCGACTCCAAAGCTCTCCATCCCCATCCATAGAGGACATTGATGATAGATGACTACACTTTTCACAATACGTTGCATCGACCAGAGAGTTTGTTACTTTTCCTAGTCAGTGTGTTACAGGGTATCTGGAATGATTTTATATCATATCTCACCCATTCATGAGTCTGCCACAACTTGGGGAGGCTCCTCGACATCCTCCATGGTGCATGATCCTATACCAGTTATGCCACATCCACCTGTTTTGCCTGATGATACAGGGGCTATGTCACATCCACCTGAAGCAACAATTATTGATGTTGAGATGCCTCGACATGTAATGGTATAATATACTTACAATGTTGTTACAAAAAATTTGTGTTAAATTTTTAATATTTATTAATATGTTATTGGGATTGTCTCAGACTGTGTGCCAAAAGATAGCAGAAAGCTTGCAACACATGATAGATATGAGGATGGTTACTGCTGGCATTGATGCATACACTATAAGTGACCAGTGTATAAGATTAGTCAGGGGTGTCATTGAGCACGAAAATTTTATGTCTGGTCTAGACAAAGGGGGGATACACAGGGGAGAAATGGTGGTGGACGAGGTTGAGGATAGTTGTATTATTTCATTGACTATGATTAATGTACACGTTTAATTCATATATGACTATTATAATTCTTTTCACAAAAATTATCTTCATTACGCATATCTAATTTACAAACATATAAACAATAACAAAATGTTCAATCCTGTCCTATATCAACATGTTATGTGGGTAACCTCATCAAATTAGTATACTGGTACATTCGACTAATATAAGGAGTAGGCCACTGTTTTGCTTCATAATGACAATGTGTTGACCATAACAAAGCAAATGACATAGGACATCCATCTCTCAGAAAAACCTGTTACAATGATCAGTGCACATTCAAATATTAATAACACATTTTTAATCCTGGAATTAAAGTAAGATGATCATGGTTATACTTGAACAAAATGATTGTCATAGATATGACCAATACATATAATACGATGAACAGAACTATCTCTAGGTGGTTGACTTCTAAGAGGGAAAAACATAATGCTTTGTTGGAGAGAAAGGGAAACAACGATGACGTTATACCTTGATGCAATGACATAACCCATATCGCCAATATCCATCCACTTATCCATGGTTACTTGCACGTAACAACTTGTATTACTATTATAAATGAAATATTTATCCAAGGTTGTGTGACAAAAAAACTATATACCATCGTAACAAGTAAGGACTGCTTTAAATGCTTAAATCTATGTATGTCACCAAACAAGACTATATACTCATTAAACCATTGTCCAAGTTCTTTGAACAAATAGTTGCGTTCCAAAGACCATGAATCTTCAACATAACCTAATAAGGCAGCAATTACACAATATCCACAATTACCATCAGCTTTGACATCAACAATATTTTCAATGAATTCCTACATGCATGGTTGAAATTGGTCCAACATTGGCATCTTCATGTTCCATTTTGTTTGTTCAGATGATGATGCAGACCGTTTTTGTGTGGAGCAACTATTTTGCACTAAATGTTGCTCATCCATATACTCAAATTAAGATAGATCACGCTTCATTGATGTTTGATGTTTGGTCAGCTGTTTCTTTTGAGCACCTTTTGTTTTGACCTTTTTAGGAGGAGCACACATTGAAGTTAAATCAGGGTATGCAAGTTCCAATAATTTACTCTTTAGACTCACTTTGCCACACATATCAAGATCTTCAAATCGCTTGGATATGGCTTCCATTTCTTCGGTTATGTGGACTTCACACTCATCTAAACCTTGGTATGAAAAACTCAGCCTCTGCCAAAACTTATGGATTGTGTCAAGTGCTATGCTACCAACAACATGTCTAGCAAGCTCACATGCACACGGGAGACCATGAGTAGTTCTCATAATGCATCCACAACGAGAATTGTCTAAAATTGGAAACTAATCACTAGGAAAGGTGTAGGGACACAAGACAAGACTCAATCATCCAAGACTTTAAAGAAAATTTAAGAAAATTAGAAGTAGATCTAAGATTACGTGATTTTCGTTTTTACCTTTGGAGTAGTTCTAAAAACTGAAATTGAAGAAGAATTTCACAAGGATTAGGCTCTAGATACCACATGATGTATGTCTAACCTCATTAGACATTGATTTCCCCTATTTACCTTGCAATGAAACTCACTCTTCAAGATCTCTTCAAGAACTCGAGCTCTTACTAAAGATGTGAAGCAAAAAATGGCGTGAAGTAGCTCCAAAGAATTCAGCAATGGAAGATGGATTGAGACAAGGAATGAAGATGGATGAAGCCATGGAGAAGCTCTCTAATGAGTCTAGGAAGAATCGCCACAATAGCATTGAGAAGCCATTGATAAGATCCAAGAAATTCTTGCACAAGAATAAGAGAGAAACTCTCACAAGAAAATTTAGCTTTCTTATTGATTTAACCAAAAGTGTGTACAATATGTTTGGGCTGGCCTTATATAGCCACAAAAATGTAAGCTAAATGCAAGTGAAATGACAAATGAAATGAAGCTTGAGGTGCAAGCTAATGAAGCTTGTGGTGCAAGCTAATGAAGCTTGAGGTGCAAGCTTCTCATATGATGACTTAACCACGTGCCAATGTCAGCCATGTGCATTTTACAAGCTTACATAGGTGCTAAAAATATTACATACAAGTGCACCTACACTTATTTACACAATTGCCACTAAAGGCCTATTTATTGCAACTACTATTGCCACTAAAAGGTGCTAGAATTAAATTCAACTTGAAAGTACAAAATCCAGCCCTTATTCTTCTTGAGTTGGTTGCTTCTTCATACTTGTCTAAAAGGTGCAAGTTAGCTATGATGTACTCTTCAAGGACTTGAGTTCTAGCTCTTGTCATGGGTCCTCTAAAGCTAACCAAAGGAAGTTCTTCAAGTTCTCCTTCTTGGCCTTGAGGTTGCAATGAACCTCCATCAGGGTGAGGAATGCATCCAAGTGCTCATCAGGATCAGTGGTGTCGTCATACTGCTCTAGGTGAAGAGATTTCCAACCTGATGGTAGATCGACCTCCATGGTACAATCGACAGAGGGATGTCGAAGTGTTGTCAGCCCTCCAAGACGGTATATCTGTGATAAGTTGGGATGCCCTGAGGGTTGGAAGTGTGTCGGGGGTGTGATTCCCCTTGAGTATACTCGTTCCTTGTGAGAGATAAGTGCTCATTACCTTGGGGACGTCTCATTCTAGCCTCCAGCTGATCATGATCAACCTTCAGCCTTCAGAGTTCTTCTTCATGGTGTCGTTCCATCTCCGCAGTGCTATTTTGGAGTTGCTGAATAGTGTCTGCGTTGGTCATGGTTGCTGGGGAAGGTTGGAAGTGTCAATGGGAGTGTGGCGCCTAAGGCTAGAGCGCGTACTAACCATTGGTGGATTGACGAAGAAATATGATTTGGTAGATTAATGGAGAAAGTGAAGCTGTAGGGTAAGTTTTATTGCGGCCTTTACCAAAATCTACAAGTATCACGCTTTAAGATGGACATGGTCTAGGTGGGTTTCAGACTCTGCACGTTGAACAATGAGTCAGCCTTATTAAGAGGGAGGCCTGCAAAACAAAGGAGAGGACTCTGATGCTCTAATAAGTACATTAATTATGTAAAAAGAAAAGCGTATAGCTAAAGTATGAGAATCAGTAAGCCATGTGTGTGGCTGATGAGAGGTGTATGGAAAAGTTAGATGAAACCTGTATTTATAGGATGAGTGTAGGCCTTGGGCCTTTGTAGATAATTAACCTGTATATAAGGCTAATAAATAATTACAGGTTGTAGATAATTAGATCGTATATAATTCATACCTTGTAGATAATTTGTAGCTTGTAGATAATTAGGTACCTATTATTTGAAATGTGGTTGTAGCATTATCAATAATGTTTGAATAAATAAGCTTAGAGATGACTTATCGAGAGTAACAATCCGACTACTGAGGGGAGTGCGTTCGGGTTCCTGTAGCAGGGCTAATGTGAAGAGTTGACACGTGTAGGGGGGTCCCGCATAAATGACCACATGTATTTTTCATTTTATGAACACTACAAATATCATATTCATGTATAGTGGTCAATTACACATTCCTTTTGACACTTATGTGAGAACAACTTGATGCTATTGTCCAATATGGTTGAGACAAAAGTTCTAACAAGGTGAGGCTAGAACATTTCCCCCACATTCCATTCTCTTCCACAACTCATACAATCGAATCACTAAGCCCTTATTTCGTGCATGATCATGAGTACCCATGGAATCTTAACCTTGATCGATTAAACACTCATGACTCAACTCTCTTTCGAGTTTTTGACAATTATTTATAAATATGAATATAAAGATATAAAAAATGAAGATAAAAAATTAAATAATAGGAAGCATATTTTATTTATCTATCAAAGTCCAATACTTAAAGAGGGGGCACGTTAGTACATTTGTCAACACCATTATTTCCTAGCATATACTACAATCTAGTTTTTCTTGATTTATTGTATATTATTTATCTCTCAAATTGCAGCCATTGTAGGTCTATTATGTGGAACTTTGCATCCAGTAGGTCCAAGCACTCTTTCATACTTGCCAAGACATTGCTGCATAAGAGAGAGAAATCAAACGAAAATAAAATTAGTTTTTTCCTTTGCTAGCTTTCTTAACCCTTGCCGTGGAAATTTTAAAGAAAATAACAATCATCTTTTAGAAAATTTCCGTTTTCATAATAGATAAAGCATTGGGAGATTCACACATAGACCATTTTTTTAAAGATACAATCTCATTTATAACATTAAGCTACTCTAAACATATGCTACTAATGAATATTAATTTTTATCTATGGAATTGAATGACTAAAACTAAAAGGGACAATTATACGTTGTACCCAAACATTTCACTTGTTAATTACTCAACTGATAACAAGAGTATAACACTCATGTAATTGATCTAAGCGACTAATCTGAGGCAAACCATAATTATTACCTTCACTAAAATGGGTCTTCTACGACGCTGGTTTTACGACGGTTCTACGTAAACCGATGTAGTAAGCAAAAGCGGTGGCATTTTTGTAAATAGTTGTAATTTTTTAAAGACGGTTTTGGGGAGACCATCTTTGAAAATGCAGAAACCGATGTAAAATGCGAGAATACAAAGTCCTTTTTAGGAAACCGTCTTTAATAGGAATGCCAGATTTTTAAGAGTCAGTGTCTCTCTCTCATTAAATTCGATCAACTTTTCATCTTCAAATCTTTTTCTTCTCTCCCTCCCTCCTTCCCCAACCCTAGCCCTGCATCCGCGACGTCGGCATCCACACAACTCACCTCAAACCCATCGTGTGAGGTCCCTCGACTCCGCACAACCCCAACTCCAAGGGGCTATTTGGTAGTTAACTCGGTGCCCTCTGTTTCGTTGTCGCAGGTAAGTAAGTTCTCCATTTTGCTTTGCGATTCTCTGAGTTTCTTTTTCCTTCTCCTTTCAGTCTTATTACGTGTCTCCTTTCTTTCTAGGAATCAAATCTGAGAACCATTAGGACCCGAATAAGTGAATCTGATTCCTCTTCTTCATTCACCAACCATTGACGTTCATCTTGTTGGGCATGTTTGTGTGTTGCGTTAGTGACTTGTTTTGACTGTGTGGGAGAGTTTCCAGTGATGCTTATGGTTTTGATTTGATTTTATTAGTTTTTTTTCTTTATTATTAGAGTTTCATAATGCTATAAGATTAAGATCCATGTTTCTGCAGAAATTTAGGTGGATCTGCTGCTAGTTGTGGATTTTGGACCGTTGAAATGGCTTCCAATGCCACATCAAATGGCGCGTTTCAGGGTGATGACCCTCTTGATTTCTCGCTTCCCCTTGCTAATGAGGAATCCAAAGCTGTCACAAAAGCATCTTCCATGAAAGGTGTGTTACAAGGGTATGTTATGTTTTAATTGAAGTCATCTGTTTAGAATTTGGTTGCAACATTTTTTGGTATAGGTGCTGACGATGTATTAAACTGGGTGTGAGAAGGGAACAGGTGTTGACAGAGCAAGAATGAATATGACAAAGTAAGTTGGTAGTACATCTTTATTATTGTACTTGATAAAATGATCCAGAAAGATTAATATAGATTATTCCTTGAAACCACAGTGCCTTGACTAAAAAATTCAAGGATCTCATGAGAGAATTCTAGGTATGTTTAGTTTTTAAGTACTAAAACCAGAAGCTGTTTTCCCAAGTTTATGTCTATCTTCTCATCAATGTGTTATGTTTTAGACTCTTAGACAAAGAATACAAGATGAATATGGTGGGTTGTGGAGAGAAGAGTTATTACAGGTTTGAACACTTCAGCCCCGATAGAGTTAACTATGTTGCACTGTGGCATAGTGTAGTTTTTTTTTCTTTTATTACTATAAAGTTATCTATTAAAAAGTATAAGTTGGATTACCTTCACGTGAGCTTAACTCTTGAGTTTGTGACTTGAGATGAGATATCCACTAAATATAAATTTTGTTGTAATTGGCCATTTAATGACTGTTAGACAATTGATCGCTTGATAGAAACTGGAAACAATGAGCAAATCTTCCAGAGAGCAATTCTAGAAGCAGGTCGAGGAAAGGTACTTGGTTTGTGAAATTTTATTGGAACTTATCTTTTCCTTTTGAAAATTAACAACACGTCATGTTATTTCAGATTTACCTTGACATGGCAGTCTTAGTTGATGCTCAAGGAGAAATTTTTAGACAACATTGAAAGTAAGATTTGTTCACTCTCACTCAGACACCCTTGTTGGTTTCTTCCCTCAATTTGTTAAATATGCACCAATAATTAGTGGATCTGTAAAGGTTATCCTCATAACTTTTGGAATACTTCTAGTATTCCTAGTTACGGGCAGTTTTATTTTATTTTATATCTTAATGCTTGTGATTGATTAATTGGTAAATTCTGCTGAAAATTCTAATATTTGGCTGGAAAAAAGTTTATGTTTTGTGTATTTCTGGATAGCCTTAGTAGCCCTTGGCAAAATATTATTACCAACTAGTTTTTCCCATGCACTTGGCCCGTGGGTGCGGCAATCTCCGGAACTGAACATATTCATGTTTGTGTTTTGGATACACTCACAAGTAATTAATGGCACAAGCACATGATTGAAATTTATAGGTGAGAATTGATATATATATATATATATATATATATATATATATATATATATATATATATATATATATATATATATGCTATTCTTTAATTATTCTCAATATTTCAAATTGATAAAAGTGTAATCTAATTCCTAAGCTTTTGATATTCATCCTAAAATTTAGATTCATAGTTCTTTAAAGTTACATGGCCAATAATTGACATGCGAATTTTAAAAAAATGTACAGTACAAAAAGTATTAATTCTTAAGGAGCGGCTATTTGAAATGCTCAAAATAATAGTAATATATAAATCTCAAAATAATAGTAATATATAAATAGATATAGATGAGGGATCCACTTTTACTTTTATATATATATATATATATATATATTAGTGATAAATATATTTTTAAGTTTTCAACAAATGACTTTAGGTTGGTTAGGTGTGCAGTCTGTTCATTTGACCTTTTCACCTTTTTTTATCTTTAATTTTTCTTACAAATATGCATTCTGGCATTTACTAATTCAAGATCACATTGATTAGTCGTGTATTGTAATAGCACTACCAGTAATAATAATAATATTGCTAATGATATTAAAAATTGATTTTGACTTACAAAATGAAAAGAATAAAAGAAAACAAAAAGAGAGGTAGTAGTATATATTAAAATAAAGTTAACTATTTATTTATTGAAAAATGGGGTATTTCACTATTTGTTTTTCATTTTTCCACACTTGTGTATTTAATGTCAAATAGTACCATTGAAGCATCTTTTTATCTGTCATCATCTGAAGAAACCTTAGGAATAATAAAAACAATAAAAAATAAAATAAAGGTAAAATGCAAGATTCATTTTCATAGTTACAATGTGTTAAATTTGTTGAAATTTGTTTGTCCTCTATAACTTCCATTTCTCTGAATAAATAAGGCAACAAGATTTGTCTTTCATTATTTATTTATTTAATTTTGGTTTGTTTCTACTAATATTTCTGGGGAGATTCCCTATAATATTGGATTTCTTCAAGTAGTTGCGTTGTGAGTACTTTTGGCTGTGGACATGATACTACATTAATTGACTATATTAACAATATATTAATCATTAACATATTATTTTGATTTTACATTTTGGAAAAAACTTTGGTTCGTGTGTGTATTGTCGTTTTCATTATATATGGCTTCTACTTGATGTGTGGTTTGTAATTAGGGCCAGCGTTAGTTTTGAGGTGTTGTTGTTGGTATGTTTAGTTTATAAAACTCTTTGGTTTTCTGTCTTAATGAATTCATAGAACTTGAGTCTATTTTTTTTTAAGTTCTTGGTCGCTGCTCACAGCACTGCTCCAAAAACAAATCCGCAGGCAGTGCCTATGATGGTTAAGAGTGAAAATGGCGACAATGTTGCATTGCGTGACTCTCTGGCAATGTAAGATTCGCAATTTCCAGACTCAGATTATGATCTTTCCCATGGTTTTCAGCTCAATTGCGGTTTTGTGTTTGCATTTTCCTATTTGTTGGGGTCTACTATTCAAATTGTGCCTGGGACATGTTGGAGCAGCATATTCTATTGGAATTTCATATTGGTTAAATGTCATTGGGCTTGGAATTTATATGAATTTTTCTCCAGCATGTGAGAAAACCAAAATTGTGTTTTCTTTTAATGCTTTATTAAGCATTCTAGAGTTATGCCAATTTGTTATTCCTTCTAGACTGATTAAAATTTTCTTAAGGAATTTATAAGGAATGCTGCAAGAAATAAACACAATTTTCTTAAAGTATAAGCCTCAGCTGATTGTAAATTTTTTATAAAAAAAACATGCTAGTGATCTAAAATTTGAAATCTTTCACAGAAAGATTCATTGGCTTCAAAGAAATAGTTTGGGAAATTTGTTAGTGGCAAACTGCCAACTTATTATTATTATGTACACATATAACATATACCCTTTACTTAATGGATTTTGATGCCTGTGCTTGCAAACTATCCTGTGCTTCAAAGAAATAGTTTGGGAAATAGTTTTTTAATAGTTTTATTTCTAATATTGATACCTGTTAGCTTGATTTGTGATAGAGTAAGTTATTACTTTTTGGTCAAATTCCTTACATTCAATGTTATTTTTAGTATTCTTGAATAAAATGACTTTTAATATTGAATTTTTTAGCGTGCCCACACTATTTCTTTGAAGCACAGGATAGTTTGCAAGAGTATGTTTCTAGCATATTTGCATGGAATATGGATGACTGATGAAGAATTTGCAAGAGAGATGATTGCTGGTGTAAACCCAAATGCAATTGCCCTTGGAATCTTAAATTTCACCATCCTCTCTAGAAATTTCACCACCATTTTTCTTCTCACGGTGAGTTCTATTTCCACTTTCAGCGCTTATACTGAATGCTTTGAATTTTTAAGTAGTTTACGCTTTGCTAGATTTTCTGATATAGCTATATTTTATATATTTAACAATTAAAAAATTATTAGAGATATAGTGTATTATTATGAAGTTAAAAAAATTAAGGAAAAAATTAAGAGACATATGGTCATTTGCCTTGATATATTATTATGAAGTTAAATTCAACAATTGTGAATGGAAATTTCCGTTATTCCTTATTGTTTCATGGGTGCGTGTGGGTACTTGGTAGCACTCTTTGTCATTGGCTTTTAAGACCTTAATCTTATCTCAGCAAGTTAAATCATATAACTAACTTACGAATCACCCCTACATACATATTATTTTTTATTATAATTATATATAGTTATACCCTTCGTCGCCACTTTGTGGAAAATCGTTAGGTATCAATATGTTAGATACCTGTGACTTGGTTGGTGAAATAGTATCTCTCTTCAAAAAAGCATGTTTTTTTTTTACCATCGCAAAAAGAAAAGATTTTGTTGCGAATGAACAAGATATTGAGGAATTGTCCATACGTAAAATCATAATTATTGATACAGGCCTTTTCCACATAAAAAGGGAATCTTTTGTTACAATAGAAGCAAAAGTGATATTGATTATTCAAGAATCGAAGTCGATTTGCTTTATAAAAAGAGTATATCAATGAACTTCTATGAAATGGTTTCACGGGATTCAGCCAATTGTCTGGATCGTGGGATATCATTGAGAAATAGGAATCTGTGTTATCAAAAGATTTCCTGCGATTCTTTCTAGTATGGAATGAGTCAATCATCCACTTTGGTA
>PYAF01004535.1:0-16266 GCA_007407185.1 Glycine tomentella | reverse complement strand
TATATATATATATATATATATATATATATATATATATATATATATATATATATATAAAAGATTTGAGATCTTAATTTGTTGAACTTAACTTGGTTATACTCGATGAGTATTCTATAGGCTTGTTTTGCTTCTTTAATTTTCCATCATATACCAAAAAAAGATCACCAAAAGAAAAACAAGATTATGTTATGCTCAGTAACTAATATTTTTATCTTTTTTTTTTCTTCTATTTCTTTTAGAAAGTGTATTTTTGTTGAACTAACAAACTAAAAAATAGTAACAGAAATATTTGAAAAATTTGTTAAGCTGAATATTTAACTCACCTAACAAATCATAACAATACCGAGATAAGATATACTCATTTTGAAAACAATTATTTTTTCTAATTTTAAAATATCAGATTTTATGACTATAATTAATGTTCTTTCATAATCCATATTAACATTCTTTGTACGTTCAGCTTTGCTTTTGTTCTCATGATAGTAAAAATGGCTACTCATTTTACACTTTTCTTGCTAAGTTTGGCATTAATTAACTTAACAATAAATGCTGCTGAAGTTTCATATGATTCAAGAGCAATTACAATTGATGGGAAAAGAAAAGTTCTTTTCTCTGGTTCAATTCATTATCCTCGTAGCACACTTGAAGTAAGAATGTTATGTATTATCTCATGTTTGCATTTTTTGTTCTATTTCAAAAATCTCAGTCATCTAACAATTGTTTATAATTGTACATTTAAGAAAATAATTTAATTATACTTTTATTAATTATTTATGATAGATGTGACCTTCTTTGATTAAGAAAGCAAAAGAAGGTGGACTTGACGTAATCGAAACATATGTTTTTTGGAATGCTCATGAACCTCAACCTCAACCCTGACAGGTTTCTTTTTTTTTTTTTTAATAGTTTGTTTTTTTCTTGTTCATATTATATATTTCATTTTTGGCATTAATTTTGTTTATTTTTCTTCTATATTTTCAGTATGATTTTTCAGAAAATCTGGATTTCGTTAAATTTATTAAAATCATTCAAAAGGAAGGACTTTATGTAATGCTTCGCATTGGTCCATATGTATGTGCTGAATGGAACTACGGGTAAGAAATTTTAAAATAAATATTATATTTTTTCTATTTTTTAACAAAAATATTATATTTTTCTATTTGGAAATTAAAAATATCATGATATTTACTAAATGTTTGCTTTAAATAACATGGTTGACTTGTTTATTTTTATTAAATAACATGATTGACTTGTTTATTTTTATGTGTCATAAGAGGATTTCCAGTATGGTTACATAATATGCCAAACATGGAAGTTAGGACCAACAACACTGCTTACATGGTATGTCACTATAATTTAATATGTTTATTTTGATTAAATTATGTACATATTAACATTCAATACATCTTTTTTAAATTACTTAAAAATTAATTGTAATAAATAATTTGTGTTTTTTCAAATATCAATTACTTACCTTTTAATTAATAAATGTCTATATGCATATTGTATATATATAAAGGGCGTTGATTCAAATAACAAATACTTAATTTTTCTAATAATTAACAAAATGTCTATATATATTAAAGGGTGTTGATATTGTACCAAGAAAAGGGTGTTTATAGTATTGAGTCAACATTTGTATATATATTTCTTTCAAAGCATGGGTTCAAAAGTAAAATAGCAACACTTTTTCCTAATGAAAATTTGATTAGTCTTATGAAACGTTATTTCTTAATTAATATTCTTAGAATAATCTTTTTCAAACATTTTTTCAAACACTTATTAATTGGATCTAACAATCAAACATTTAACTGCAGAATGCGATGCAAACCTTCACAACTTTGATAGTAGACAAGATGAGGCATGAAAAACTTTTTGCATCACAAGGAGGACCCATTATTCTTGCTCAGGTTTAGTTTTGAAGTTGTATTCCTATTTTCTCTCGCTAATTTATTAACTTTATCATTGCATTGATGATGTTATATATTCTAATATCTACATAATTGATTGGGTGTACTAATACAGATTGAAAATGAGTACGGAAACATTATGAGTGCATATGGAGAAAACGGAAAACAATATGTGCTATGGTGCGCTCAACTAGCTGAATCTTACAAAATTGGTGTGCCTTGGGTTATGTGTCAACAGAGTGATGCTCCAGATCCCATTGTAATGAAAATAAAAAATTATAATTAATTATATTTTTGAATGTTATTATTTTTATGATGATTGCTAATATTTTTTTTTGTTGCCTTAGATTAACACATGTAATGGTTGGTATTGTGACCAATTTTCTCCTAACAATAAAAGCAAGCCAAAAATGTGGATTGAGAATTGGACTGGATGGTCAGTTTGTTATTTCCATTAATTTTCAATTCATATATATATATATATATATATATATTTATATTTAGTGCTTAATTTTAAATTTTTAATAATTAGGTTTAAGAATTGGGGAGGACCAATTCCACATAGAACTACTCAAGATGTTGCATTTGCTGTTGCACGATTTTTCCAATATGGTGGCACATTCCAAAACTACTATATGGTATCCTTATCGTCTTATTTTCTTGGCCTTCTATATTAATTATAAATCATTTTTATCAGTAAGGTTGCACATTCTATTTTGTCCATAACAGTACCATGGAGGTACAATTTCGGACGAACTTCAGGAGGGCCATATATTGCTACTTCATATGACTATGATGCTCCTTTAGATGAATACGGTAAGACATACTATACATTTTGTGATTATGGAAAATGATATTATCTTTTTTATTTAACTATTATTTATTAATTTGATAATAATATTTTTTAATGTTAGGTAACATAAATCAACCTAAGTGGGGACATATTAAACAACTCCATGAGCTTCTAAAATCAACTGAAGATGTCTTGACTCACGGAACCACAAACCATATTGACTATGGAAACATGATAAACCATATTGACTATGGAAACATGATGACAGTAAGTTTTTGTGTTCAACTTAGAGTCTATAGTTTTTAAAGCTTCTATTATGTTTTTTATGTTTTTTGCTATTTGAATTATTTGGTTATAATTGATTTCAAATTGATTTTTTTTATAGGCCACAATCTATAATTATTCTGGAAAATCAATTTGCTTCCTTGAAAATGAAAATTCATCAAATGATGCTACAATTATGTTCCAAAGCACTCAGTATATTGTTCCTGCATGGTCTGTGTCTATCCTATCAGATTGTGTTACTGAAGTTTACAACACTGCAAAGGTAAGAATGATTATTCTTACAATTAAATTTTGAAGAAGTGTTTTATCTTTGTTGCATGAGAAGTAAGCAAAAAATAAGTTTGAGATTATATGACTAATACTAATATGAAATTAGGTCAATGCTCAAACGTCCATAGTGGTCATGAAAGATAGCAAAGCAGATAATGAAGAAGAAGAAGAAGAGTCACAATCAACATTGAATTGGCAATGGATGCATGAGCCCCATGTGCATATGAAAGATGGCCAAGTCCTTGGTTCTGTTTCTCATAAGGCTTCTCAACTTTTTGATCAAAAGGTTTTCACAAATGATACAAGTGATTACTTATGGTACATCACAAGGTAATAACCTTTTTTAGTTTCATCAATTCTTTTTATTTAGGTATGTATTAATTAGTACCTTCTAACTTGTGTGACAAAAATTTCTCAGCATTGACGTTAGTGAAAGTGACCCTATTTGGTCCAAGCTAAGAGTGAATACCAATGGGCATGTGCTTCATGTATTTGTTAATGGAGCACAAGTAGGTTGGTCTTGACTGTAAAATTTTCTACGAACTTTCTTTTTTGTAGTTTAAAAAAGTTTCAAAATTGAAGTCTCATGTTCTTCCATTCATGCATGTACCCCTAGGTCAGCAATATGCTCAAAATGGACAATTTTCATTCACCTATGAGGCAAAGATCAAACTGAAGAAAGGAACAAACGAGATAAGTCTACTCAGTGGTACTGTTGGTTTACCTGTAAGTAACAAACAAACACTTTATAGTTCATAAAGACATTAATTTGTGTTAGTATTCATTTTGGTTTGGAAACTTATGATGTTGATCTCTTCATTGAAACAGAACTATGGTGCTCACTTCTCCAATGTGTCAGTTGGTGTTTGTGGTCCAGTTCAATTAGTGGCACTAAAAAATAATACTGAGCTAGTTAAGGATATCACCAATAATACATGGAACTATAAGGTGGGATTACATGGTGAGATTGTGAAGCAATATAATCCAGAAAACAATAAAGGATGGAACACAAATGGTCTTCCAAATGATAGAGTATTTGTTTGGTATAAGGTATAAGTATTGTCTCTTTTGTTTGCTTAAATTTATTTCAAACAGTATTATACTATTCTCAATTTGAGTAATGAACAAATAAAATAGGTTTTAGGTTGATATATTTTGTAATTAGTTGTCTTTTTCCACATTAACAAATGTTTAGAAAAATTGTGTAGTATAAAATTATTTGTTAAAACAAAGGTTGAATTATACTATACTACACCATTTTGTTGCAGACCTTATTCAAGAGTCCTAAGGGAATTGATCCTGTCGTGGTAGATTTGAGAGGGTTAAAAAAAGGTCAAGCCTGGGTAAATGATAACAATATTGGTAGGTATTGGACAAACTATCTTGCTGATGAAAATGGTTGTACTTCTACTTGTGATTACTGATGATTATATGGTTCAGAAAAATGCATCACAAAGTGTGGAAGGCCTACTCAAAGATGGTAATATAAAAAAAATTGTAATATGACCTCTAAAATGTAACAATGAAAATAAAATGTATATTAAACAGTGGATACTTCATTTCTAGGTATCATGTACCACACTCATTCCTTCACAAAGATAATCAAAACACATTGGTATTATTTAAAGAGTTAGGAGGTTACCCCTATGATGTTAAATTTGCCACTGTAGCTGTCAAAAAAATTTGTGCGAATGTATATGAAGGAAACATATTAGAATTATCATGCCGGGAGGACCAAGTCATCTCTGAAATTAAATTTTCTAGCTTTGGTGTGCCTGAAGGTGAATGTGGATCCTTTAAGAATAGCCAATGTGAATCTCCCAATGCTTTATCTGTCCTGAGCAAGGTAGTTTACTAATACAATATTATCTTTTTTCTTTTAGTTTAAATGGTAAAGGGTTATAGAGAAATGGAAAATCTAACTTATTTCTTTGGATTTTTTCCTTTCTTTTGTCAGAGTTGTCTTGCAAAACAAAGTTGCTCTGTTCAAGTTTCACAGAGAATGCTTGGACCTACAGGATGTAGGGTGCCACAAAGTCAAAACAAGCTTGTTATAGAGGCAATCTGTGACTCTATAGCTAACAATGAAGCCTCTATAGTAGATCTTAGGATGTGTTAGGATTTTCGGAATAATGGTCTTTTGACCTCTTAGATGTAGTAGTGTTTTGAATAAATTTGACAAATAAAATTTGCTTTTTAATATTAGATGTTTTTATTATTCTTAATTTAATTAGAAGTTATCTAGCTTATGAGCCAATTAAAATGAAATATATAAATAGCTCCATAATAGATGATCAATAGTCCACTCATGTATTTTAAGATGGTTGATACAATTTCTTAATTGCATCAATCATTTATTTTGGAGTTGTTTGACTCTATTTTTACTTTAGGTAAGGTAAATAACCCGTTCTAATCCTCATAGTTAATTTTAGTGGGTGCTCATGAAACAAATGCATAGGGAAGTAAGTGTTCAAATCCTAGGAAGGTCAAAGGTTATGCTTACATGCTCTAAAAATTCACCCCTAACACAAGTGTTTTATAGAGGAAGGAAATGGATGATGGAGGAAAAGTTCTAGCCTCTCCTTATTAAATCTATTAAATTCACTTTGTAGAACTATTAAATAGATACAAATCACATAAAGTTTACATTATTTTATATTAATACTCTAGACAAAGTGTTGGCCATATGACTTTGTTATGTTTCCAAAGTTGCATAATTCTATAAAACCAAGCATTACATAATGCAAAGCACAGGAACATTCTATCAATTAGAGCTATTATATCCAATGATGATTACAATAATATTATTCAAACACTACTCCTTTATGGCTACTTTAAGAATAATTATTGTTCATAGCTCACATACAGAATAAAAATGGATCTATTTTGGGTTTAAAATATATTATTTCTTTGATGAGTGAAGAACAAACTCTCTT
This sequence comes from Glycine tomentella, assembly GCA_007407185.1. Classification (NCBI taxonomy): domain Eukaryota; kingdom Viridiplantae; phylum Streptophyta; class Magnoliopsida; order Fabales; family Fabaceae; genus Glycine; species Glycine tomentella. Next base: position 10,072 of record PYAF01004535.1, on the reverse strand, counting down.
TAAGAAATATGGATTTGAGCTTTTTTTCAAAGAAAAAAGGATTATTTAAAATAATTTCATATCTCTTTATCTTTATAAAAACAAAAACTATCTCATATCTTTTTATTGTAAGAAGCTTCCTAATATAAGACAAAGATAATTCACAATTATATGACTAATTTATTTTATGGATAACTTCGACATTTATAAAACAATACTCTCTTTTTTATATTAATTATATTCTTGGTGATAGCAAATAATATAATACATTTTCACTAAAATATTTATTTGATTAAATTAAATTCTCTAATTTAATTATCAAATAAATTATTTTCTTTTGCAAAGATTGAAACACTCGTTTGTGTGTAAGGTTAACTCTAGAGTATAATATTACTGTAAAACTCTAATAAGCTAACACATTTGATCAATGAATGACTTAAAAACTCTTTTCTTCTTTCATTCAATATTTCTTTGGCCAAGATCTTAATTATCATAGAGTTCAAACTCATTAACAAGAATTGATGGATTCCTTCTTGATTTATCATTAATTCTACAAGTATTTATTTTATCCTTATGATTTTAGGCAATAAAGACTAACAAGGATTAAATATTATATGTATAAGGATTAAATGTGTACTTGGATTGTCATTTCGAAAATTGCAAATGGAGATTAAAGAAGTATGTTCTTTGTTAATTTTGTGCTTTGTGTTATCACATAGAGTTCAAACTCATTAACAAGAATTGATGGATTCTTTCTTGATTTATCATTAATTCTACAAGTATTTATTTTGTCCTTATGATTTTAGGCAATAAACACTAACAGGGATTAAATATTATATGTATAAGGATTAAATGTGTGCTTGGATTGTCATTTCGAAAACTGCAAATGGAGATTGAAGAAGTATGTTCTTTGTTAATTTTATGCTTTGTGTTATCACACTTCTACCGTCAAAGTAAGCACATTCTAAGAGAATTTAAAAATGATACATGTAGGAACTAAAATGAATGTTTTTTAAGTATATGTATTAATTTTTTCTATGTAATTAGGACTAAATGAATTTAATTAAACCAATTTAGTCCTTTAAATTCTAACATTTTCCTATTTCTTTCACTAATTTTTAAAAGGTAGTTATTTACTCTTAATTTTTTTAGCATTCAGGTTACCAAGTGTGTGTTGCCATTAATACTATAAAAATATATTTCTCTATTATGTAACCAAACAATCATTCAACCATTTATCTATTATGCGATTACACATTCTAATGTTCACAAAATTAATTGCAGAGAAACATCGTTCAACTGTTGCAGTTGTCACAGACAAAATCAAAGTTAACTTCACAAGTAATAAGTACACCATTGGATACAAAAACTGATTTTTACTTTTCACCAACATTTGAGAAAGATCAGAAATCCCATTTAACTTTCAACATTGATCATCAGACCAAACATTTCTAATAAAAGTTTCAAGTTGGTTTTTAAGTCCCATAAGTTTCATAGAAGAAAATTATGATGGATAAAACTTAGCCAAACAAATCAAATTTTCCTTATCAAATGAAAAAAATGAATCTCTTGGATTTAAGCTTGCTACACAAAGAAGAAAACTTAGTATTCACCTCACTAAAAATATTGTTTAGCTCTTGAAGTTCTCTATCAATTAGTTGATAAACTAACTTAACTTGAAAATGACGAAGATTTGAAACTTTTTGAACTTTATGCTTTGATCTTCCTTGTGTAATGAACACATCATCCATATTTGGAACGTCAATATCTTTATTTTCACAAAACAATGATATTTCATTTAATAAAGTATGCTTTAAGCAAGCTTCCCATCAATGGTATTTGAAGTTTAATGATACCATTGTTTCGTTTGGATTTAAGGAAAATACTGTTAATCAATGTATATATCTGAAGGTCAATGGGGGTAAGGTTGCTTTTCTAATTCTGTATGTTGATGATATCTTGCTATCAACTAATGATCTTGGTCTTCTTCATGAGAGCAAGAAGTTTCTCTCTAGCAACTTTGAAATAAAAGATTTGGGGAGGCAAGCTATGTGATAAGGAGAGAAATATTCCCAAATAGATCACAAAGATTGTTAGGCTTGTCTCAGAAAGCTTATATCAATAAAATACTAGAGAGATTTAGGATGGAAAAGTGCTCAAAATTACCTGTTCTAATTTAAAAAGGAGACAAATTTAGTCTCGAACAATGTCCTAAACATGATCTGGAACGAAAACAAATAGAAGCAATTCCATATGCATCAGTTGTTGGGAGTATTATGTATGCTCAAATCTATACTCGACCAGGCATAAGCTTTGCAACTAAAATGTTAGGAATATATCAAAGTAACCCAGGAATGGAACATTGGAAAGCTTCAAAGAATGTTCTAAGATACTTAAAGGGAACAAAAGATCACACGCTTACATATAGGAGGTTTGATCACCTTGAGGTGATTGGGTATTCAGATTAGACTTTGTTGGATGTGTGGATATGAGAAAATCCACTCTTGGCTATGTATTTCTTTTAGACGGAGGATCGGTATCATGGAAGAGTGCAAAACAAACAGTTGTTGTAGCATCTACCATGAAAGCTGAATTTGTAACATGTTTTGAGGCTACAATTCAGGCTAATTGGCTGTAGAACTTTATTTAAGGGCTTAGAATTGTTGACAGTATTGTTAGGCCACTGAAAATGTATTGTGATAACTCCACAACAATATTTTTTTCTAAGAACGATAATTACTCTAAGGGTGCTAAGCATATGAAATTGAAGTACTCTAATATGAAGGAAGAATTTCATAAACAAAGAGTGTCAATAGAATATATTAGCAAAAACCTTATGATAGCTGGCCCTTTGACAAAAGGATAACCGCCCAAGACATTTATAGAATATGTTGAAAATATGAGCATTTGACACTCTAAGCTCAATTATGATATGTTTCTGATTACTTGTTCTCTATGTTTGCATGCATATTTGTATTAGAGTAATGTTAAGTTTTTTTTCTTGAATAAAGACATTATGTTGGACCAATTATGTACTCCTAACTAATGATCATAGTAAGGAGAAGACTAATTTGCAGTACATGGAAGGGACTATGTCAATTATGTGATGTACAACCACCATGACTCGAATTATTTCCTATTCTTAATCATGAAATTATGATGTATACAATGTATAGAACGATTTAGTCATTTTAATGCGCATTATGTTAGTTTAATCTATTTATTTATTTAGTCCATAATGTCTGGTAATGTCACACGAGCCAAGTGGGAGAATGTAAGAATTAATGTCTCATGTGAGATGCATGTGACTTATGTAGGGTGATGTAATGCCTACAACCATTAGACATTAAGTTTCCCAAATCTACCTTGCAATGAAACCCAATCTTCAAGCAAACCTCAAGAACTCTAAATTCTGCACTTTCACAAGAATTTGGGGTTGTTTTTAAGCTTTTTAATTCAGCAATGGAAGATGGAAGAGAGGTTAGGGATGACAATGGATGTCACCATGGAAAAGCTTTCCAATAAGCTTAAGAAGAATCACCACAATAGCATTGAGAAGCCATTGATAAGACTCAAGAAGTTCTTACACAAGAACAAGAGAGAAACTCTCATAACAATTTTCAAAATTGTATTAATGAACCAAAGTTAGTTACATTCAGTTTTGACACCTTATATAAGCCACGAAATTACAAGCTAAATGTCACTAAATGTAAGGAAAATGCAAATTGAAATGAAGCCCAAATGAAGATTGAAGTGCAAGCTTCCTTAAAATGACCCTTGGCTGCTCAACATGCGCAGTACAGTTTCAATGCTGAAGTAATCAATTAATTTGCACTTGTAATCGATTAAAATAAAGGTGTTTACAATTTTCAGACTCATGTAATCGATTACAACTATCTTGTAATCGATTAAAACAGACAGACACTATTTTATAAAGTGCCTTGGTAATCGATTACAAATAGTTGGTAATCGATTACCACAGACTGTTTTGTGTCGTTTCCAAGCTGGTGTGCTTCTTTATGCTTGTCCAAGTTGGCTTGGATGTGGTCTTGAAGTGCTTGAGTCCTAACTCTTGTCATTGGTCCTTTAAAGCTCACCAAAGGAAGTGCTTCAAGCTCTCCTTCTAGACCTTTAGATTGCCATGAACCTCCATCATAGAGACTAATAAATAAATAATTAATAATTAAGGACTAAATTATAATTGGGTTAAATTGGAGAAATTTCTAGAAATAACTACTATTTGATGGGAGTAGTGGTTTAAAAAGAGGTTAATCCCATTAACATAAAACAAGGTCCTCTTCCTGACATAAAAGTGTTCTCTCAAAACTGCTAGCCATCACAAACATAGAAAGACAAAAAGAATATAATCAAGGGAATGAAATCTTGCTTTCTTCATCTTTTAAGAAAATCAAGACGCACCAGATACTCGATGGAGATCCACTATGGACAAAGGTATGTCTTACTCTCTAATGATTGTGTGAGAATCATAGGTTTCAAGATCCTACTAGTTTCCTATAATTGTTAATATCGGGAACCCTTATAATTAACAAAAAGGACATAAACAGAAGGCCTAAAGGTGACACCAACGACATCAGCAAAAAGCAAAGACACTAACTGTGGTGGACTGGAATCCCACACCACCAGAGATACATGTGATGCAAACCCCATCTTGGCCAACATATCCGTACATTGGTTTCCTTCTTGAAGAGTGTGAACAAAGCTGATGTTCCGCCGCTTGAGCTCCTTAATTTGATTGATAACAACAGCATAAGGATGAAAGGAGTTATCTTGAGCAATAAGTTGAAGAGTAGTTAAAGAGTCTGATTTGCAAATGAGATCACGAATTCCCGCCTCCCAAGCCATCTAAACCCTTTCAACAAAGTCACCAATTTTGCATAAGGTTTGTGGCGAAGCTCCATGAACTAGAGAAGCCCGACAGTGTTAATAAATAACAATTTTTTCTTTAACATACTTTATTATTTTGGGGGTTTAATGACTAGTCATTTGTTGCTAGCTTGAATCCTTATGCAAGGGTATTATTTTTTAGATAAAAAATGCAAATGTCTAAAAAATCAAATGTGTTCCTAAAACCAAAAATAAAAAAAATATTTTCTTTTTGGGATAAAATAAATATTTTTTAAGTTATATAATTTTTCACAATTAGTTATAGGTATCGTTTTTTCATGACGGTTTTTAAACTGTCTTAGAATCTCGTTTTTTACATCAATTTTATTAGAATCTGTCTTAGAATGTATTTTTCTTTTGTTTTAAAAATGTTAAAAAATTGAGGATTTTAAATCAGTTTTTTAGAATATCGTCTTAAAACACACTTTCTAAGACGATTTTTAGAAATCCGTCTTAAAATATATCTTTTCTAAGATAATTTTCTAAAAATCAATGTTTTTTATTTTTTTTTTATTTTTTTAATGAGATTAGTTTGATTTTCATTGTTCATGTTAATATTTTTTGTTGTAATCCAAATATGTATTGCTAAATCATTAAAAAAAGTTAATTATCACAACTTGCTGAGGCTGACTTCTTTATTTATGCATATACACATAATTGGATGTTAAGTATGTTAAGTATACCAAGTATATTTCTATGGTAGATGTGGTCCACCTACCATTGCCTTATCGAACATAGAACTTATATTTTCTATACTAAAATTACACCACCAACAATATACACGGATTTGGATATATTCTCATTAGCCTCCATGACCTTTTCATTTAAAGAGATACAGTTATACACAATAGGGGAGGAATATACAGTCTGTGGTTGATGTGAAAAGGGTTCTGTTCACCTAATCAATGCAATGTAAAAGGGAACTAGTATATATCCAAAACATTATGCTGATATTTTTAAATTTGTAAAAATAAAAACAAAAAAATATTTAAAATTATAAATATGTATAATTAACTTAAATAAATAAATAGAAAATATAAGTAACTTAAATTTAGTGCTAAAAAAAAATAAAAAATTAATTCAAAAGCATATATATATATATAGAGAGAGAGATTGTTTCCAAGCATCACATTTTGAAAGATACAATCATTCTTTTTTAACAAACTAGCAACTTACTGCATCTTCCAATGCAATAACATGTTCGGTGGCTGTTAACTCTCAGATTCGGTCATTATTCCTCTTCAAGATTCTTCAATATCACCACCTTTCTTAAATTCCCTTATTATTTTGAACTTATATTTTGGAAACTGTTCAATCTCTTCCTTCTTCGTTGCCTCTTCCTGTTACCACATCAAATGTCAAAATTAAGTTTGAAAACTTGGAAAGTAAAAATAATATGAAAAATGCAAAGACGGAAATTAGACAAAATTGAAAATAAATATATGATTTTATACAATATTACTGCTTCATGAATTTGTTGAAATCAAAGGGATTTACTTAGGGAAGGAGAAAAGGAGAATTTTTTTAATAATATAACACATTACTATCATATGTAATGATGTCTTACAGAATACAACGCTCTACGGCTCGTCTGCTTGTTCTTTTTTTAACTAAAAGATATTATTTAATTATAATAATTATGCAAACTTTTTTTAGGTAAGAAAAGGAGATGAAAAAAAAAGCTATTTTACTATTATAATGAAAGACCAATAAATTCAGGATTCACATCCTCCTAAACATATCAACAAAAGCATTAATTCCTTTTAATGAATTTTTAAATCTTATAATAATGTTTCAATAAACCAAAACAAAAATTATTTTCACTCAATTGATTATATTAAGAATTGCCCCAAAAAGTTTAAATTCAACACTGTTGTTCGTATAATAATAGAGTAATAACCAGATAAAACATTCCCTCCACACCATCCCTTGTGACCCTTAACTTGTTCTTGTTCCATCTGATGATCATTTGTTTTGCTTCAATTTTCTAAGTAATTAAACCCACTGCACAGACCTGCAACATTGACAACTGACGACTCATTCCAAAATTTCATTTTTCCCATTTAGGAAATGAACAGGTATAAAACTTGAGTGATATCAAAATAACCCTCGAGACAAAAAAAAAACTAAAATTAGGGAAAAGCGTATTTACCAAATCTACCACTACATACGGAATGGCAAGTATGCACGACAGACAACAGCAAACAGAGATTCCAATAAGACATGCAACAGCAACACAGATGAGTACAATCATGAGGTCGAAAGCAAGAAATGTGATACAGAGCCTGCATAACAAAAACATGAATGGTGATAACAAAATGTGGCAAGGTAGAATATAACATAAAGAGAACAATTTGACAAATAAATATTGTTCCAAATTCCAACTAACCAGTAAAGCTGAGGTGAATCCCTTGTCAAACTCTGGCCGCCAGCAGTTACCCAGTAGAACCCAACAATCCACCATATGAATGAAAGCATGGTATTTGCAGACTCATCACATGAATTTGCACATATACACATAATTGAATGTAAACCAATCCATATTAATTAACTAGTATTAGTAGTATCTAATATATTTCAGTGACCACTCAACAACAAGAGAATTTGTTTGCACTGAAAAGGCACAAGTAACATCTAGTCATCTACATGCCTAGAATAAATCTCCAGAGGAATTGTACTAGATAAAGCATGTATGACAAGGTTGAGCTTGGTATCGTCAAGCAAGATATATTGACAAGGGAATAAGAATAAAAATGTAAAATAGATAGAGAGCTACAAGGAGGAGCTTACCTTCAAAATGTTCTCCCTACTTTGCATCAAGTTGATTGATAAAGGATGAAAGAGTTCTGTTTGCAGCTTTCCAATCCTTTTATATATGGAAATAGATTTTATATATAGATTACTCATGAAGGATTACTTGTGCTAATGCTAGGTTGTTAGCTAGAAGTTGTTGAATATTAAACTTAATTTAATTTTTTGATTCATTGGGCTTAATTGTTAAATGATCCAATATCTAGAAATATTCAAGAAGTGTGTAGTCCAAATTCTAGAGTAATCTACTCTAGATTTCTCCATAAAAATATCCAGAATAGTTTAACCTAGAAATTACCATGGAAATATCTAGGTTAAGAAAATTATGGAGAATTCTAGAGAATGAATTATAGTCACTAGTTAAGAGTTGTGTTGGCACAACCATAGCCATTAGTTAAGGAAGTGCCACTAGTATAAATAGGTGTCATCTCCACCATCTTGTACTAAGCCAAAACAAAAAAGAGTTGTGTAGTTATAAAAGTGTTCTCTTCCTCCAAATCTTTCTAAAACTTTCATTTTCTCAAATATCCTCCTTCCAACAAAATGGTATCAGAGTCTTAAGATCCTTTCTAGAGAGATGGCAAGTAACAACATGGTTCCTTTCCAAGTTCCCAATCTCACCAAAAGCAACTATGATAGTTGGAGCATCAAGATCAAGGCCCTTCTTAGATCACAAGATGTGTGGGAAATAATAGAGAAAGGCTACAATGAACCACAAGAAGGAGCTACTTTATCCCAAGCCCAAAGGGATAGCTTGAAGGATTCAAGAAAGAGAGACAAGAAAGCTCTCCATCTCATCTATCAAGGATTAGATGAGGATGCTTTTGAGAAGATTTTGGAGGCAACCACCACAAAGGAAGTACGGGAGAAACTACAAACTTCTTACAAGGGTGTTGAGCAAGTCAAGAAGGTACATCTCCAAACTCTAAGAAGTGAATTTGAAACTTTACACATGAAAGATGCCGAAAGTATATCATATTATTTTTCTAGAGTCTTGACGGTGACTAATCAATTAAAAAGAAATGGAGAAAAGATAGATGATGTAAAATTATGGAGAAGATTTTGCGATCTTTAGATTCGAAATTCGATCATATTGTCACCGTCATAGAAGAAACAAAAGATTTAGAAGCTATGATAATAGAGCAACTCTTGGGCTCTTTACAAGCATACGAGGAAAAGCAAAAGAAGAAGCAAGGGGTAGGTGAACAATTACTCAAGACATAAGTCAACTCCAGAGAAAAGGAAGAAGACTTTGGCAACACAAGAGGACGAGGAGGATATCATGGCCCAGGAAGAGGTTATGGATGTGGAAGAGTAGGCTTCTGGAACAACTATGCCAATGAAGATCAAAGAGAGAGCTCAACAAGAGGTTGTGGAAGAGGTAGCTCACAACCAAAATGTGACAAGTCTCAAGTCAAGTGCTACAATTGTCAAAGGTTTGACCATTATACTTCCGAATGTAGAGTCCCTACAAAAAGGATTGAGGAGAAGGCAAACTATGTGGAGGAGAGGAATCACGAAGATGGCACTCTGTTGATGGTACGCAAGGACAACATACGAGAACAAGACAATACATGGTATTTAGACTCTAGAGCAAGTAATCACATGTGCGGGAACAGAGACATCTTCGTGGAACTTGACGAATCGGTGAATGGAAATTTCTCGTTTGGAGATAAATCAAAGGCACCAGTGAAAGACAAAAAATGTTTCTGCTAAATATTCAACAAGACATTGCAAAGTGTCTCAAAGCTTGCTATAAAGATGCATCCTGGTTGTGGCATCTGCGATTTGGACACCTCAACTTTGGTGGTCTTGAGCTTCTGTACAAGAAGGAGATGATGAGAGGATTGCCTTCCATCAGTCAACTTGACCAGTTATGTGAATGATGCTTACTTGGGAAGCAATGTCGAAAGACCTTTCCAAAGGAGTCTTTGTTAGGAGCCAACAAGCCACTCGATCTTATACATACAGACGTTTGTGGACCATTAAATCCGAGCTCACTTAGTAAGAGTATTTCAAGGAAGACGTGGGTGTATTTCCTAAAGCAAAAATCGGAGGTGTTTGGAGTCTTCAAGAAGTTCAAGGCAAGTGTGGAGAAAGAAAGTGGATGCGAGATCAAAGCTGTAACGACCGCTTTTATTTTATTTTGGATTCATATTTATTTTATAAAACTTTGAGTTTTTTTTTTTTTTTTTTTTTTTTTTTATAAAACAAGAATAGTGAAGGTTCAATAATTTCTTTGTTAATTTTGAAAATGATAAGAAATCATAAAACTATTTGAAAAAGGATTTTTCTAAGTTAACGCTAAAACGATCTGAAAAGGATTCTTCTATGTTAATGTGTTATCTAAATAACGTAATTTTAAATTACTCATACA
>PYAF01004534.1:159494-173143 GCA_007407185.1 Glycine tomentella | reverse complement strand
TTCTCCATGTAGATAGTTACTATAGTATGTTGTCAAGGAAGTTATACGAGTCAGCTTGACCAAATTTTTAAAATGTATGTTAAAATTTCTGGCCTTCTCGGAAGCGATCAAATTTTTAAAATGTATGTTAAAATACGAGTCAGTTATATTATTTCTACATATACTTTCTAGACAGATTTTTATAATTCAATTTTTCTCTCTATCTCTATCATATATTAATTTATCTCACATGTTTCTTTCCTCATGTTTTTCTTAGTTGTAAAAAAAGTTGTACACATTTTTTTCCCTATTATATGAGCTGACCAAGAAGGCATTAATTTTGTCACTTCAGTTTTTTAGTTGGACCTACTTAGGCCATCGAACAAACAGAATTTCTTTACTTGGGCATTCTTAGGATTTTGAGCACAATTCCAACTGTTGTGGGGGGGTAATTCTTAAAATTCGTACATAATTAGAAAAATAATTGGTTTTCACCTTAAAAATGATCTTATTAGAAGAATATGGGGGGAAGGGGGAGTGATATATATCTTTTCTTGTGATGCTTTATACTAAGTGGGAGGATAAACATAAGCATTCAAATTCCTTAATGGCTCGATAGTTTTTTAATTTCTGATGCGTCTTTCAGTCTCCAGTTTTAATAAGAGTTTGTTTGGACGAAGGGTGATGAGAACTGAGAATATGGAAGAGAAAATGATTAAGAGTGATAAATGGTTTCTCTTATTAGGGAGTTCGATAATTATGAAGCATCAATGAATGTTGGAGAACATATTCCGCTTTCAAATTTCCAAAGGTTGTTCCTTTGATCTAATTGTGGGTATGACACAAACTAGCTTTTCATTTCATCTCTTTTATAAAACTTCCAATCATTGTATAAGATCCTATTTGGTAGTTTCTAGTTCTTAGTTTTTTAAAAAAAAATTAAAATTAAAATCAGTTTTAGTTGTAAATTTTGAATTTCGATTTATTTTTTGTTTTTATTTCTTAAAACGATGTTACAAAATGAAGGTAAATAAAATGAGTAAATCGTTTTATCTTATTTTGCTCTACTATAAAATAATGGTGGTGGCAGAAGTAGCAAGGTGAGAGTGGCGGCGGTTACAATAGTGGTGGTGTTGAAGGCAGTGACAATGATAATGGAGTGAAATAGTGGTGGTGACAATGGTGGTGGAATAGTGATAATAGCAATAATAGCGGTGGAATGGTGATGATTGTGTGTTAAAATCTAGACCAATCCAACCAATTGGACCATGGCCCATAGATCTAGCTGGGTCTAGTCGCCTATCATATCGACCATGCATTGTGTTAAGAAGAGAGTGAGACAAGCAAAACTATTTTGAATATGCCTTTTTGGGTTAATCTTCTACCCAAGAGATTGATTTATTTATAATAAAAATGATTACATGGATAATAAATAACTAATTTTGTTTTGAAGAGAATAATTAAAATATCACAACTTCCTAAGATACATTGAACCCAGCTAACTATTAACTAAGCTACTTGAAAGGAAATTATCATTAAATGCTTATCTTTCCAACGCACTCCCTCAAGCTGGAGAATGGATGTTATCCATTCCTAGCTTGCATATTATTCTATCAAAATTTGGAGTGCACAATCCTTTAGCAAGAATATTTGCAAGTTAACTTTGTGAAAGCACATATGGAGTACAAATCAAACCACTATCCAACTTTTTCTTGATAAAATGTCTATCAGCTTCAATGTGTTTTGTCCAATCATGCTATACAGGATTACGGGCTATGCTGATTGCTGACTTATTATCACAATAGAACTTCATTGGTCCCTCCCATTTAATCTTCAAGTCTTCTATGATGATTTTTAACCAAAGCAATTCACAAATACCTTGTGCCATATCTCGAAATTCAGCTTCAGCACTAAATTGCACTACAACATATTTCTTTTTAATTCTCCAAGTTACAAAGTTTCCTCCTAGAAAGGTACAATATCCGAAAGTGGATCTCCTATCAGTTATTGATCTTGCATAGTTAGCATCCATATAAGCTTCAAGTATTGTATTCCCATTTCCTTTGTACAAAATTCCTGTTCCTGGTGTCCCCTTAAGGTAATAGAGAATTCTATAGGTAGCTTGTAAGTGGACTTGTCTTGGACAGTGCATAAATTGGCTCACCAAACTAAATGCAAAAAGTAATACCATGCCTTGTGTAAGACAAGTAAAATCAATTTTCCAACTAGACGTTGATACTTCTCCTTATCCACTTCTGCATTGTCATCTTCATTACCCAATTTAAGGTTTGAATCCATGGGAGTACTTAGAGGCTTACAAGATGTCACACCTATCTCCTTCAGCAAATTTGTGACATATTTCTATTGGGATATGAAAATACCTTTCTTGAAGTGGGACACTTTAATTCCTGAAAAATATTTCAGCCTCCTAAGAGTTTTCATCTCAAACTCCTTTGCTAGATGTTGACTTAAGAGGCGTTATTCCTTCCAACCATCACCAGTAACAATGATATCATCTACATATACTAACAATATAGTCACTCCCCCTAAGGTTGAGTGTTTGATGAATAAAGTATGGACAAAGATCAAAAGAAAAGAGACTCTTCTAGTCTTCATCTGCAGCCCATGACCACTCTAGCACCCTCAGCTAGGGCCTCCTGCCCTGTGGTAACTTCTCCATCTAGAAGTACCTGAAAACCACAAACCCCACACAGGGTGAGACAAACGTCTCAGTAAGCTCAGGGTCCTGGGAGATCCTCCCTTACCCTGGTTCACCACCAAGCACAAACACTTATAACAAAACATATTTGGGCCTAGGACATCATCCTGGCCGTCACACATTCCCCAGCTCTCTGGGTACTAACTGGATGCTCTCAGCATCAGAGGTCTCTCACCTCATACTGGCTCTCAAGCCTTACCAGACTTGTCTCATAGAGTCGAGCAGTAACCATGTCATCTCCACATATACTGGCTCTTACAGCTGTCTCATAGAGATCTCACCGAGGTACCTAATCTAAGTGTCAACCACTGGACACTTCTCATACCAGGGAGGCACCGCCTCCTGAACCATATAAACCATGCCTGAGGACTCTCACTCAGGACTTTACTCATCCAGATATGACTCATCTAAGAGGCTCTAGGCTCTCATCCCCTCGAGAAGCCCTCTCTTAGAGATATAACATATCTGTCTGTTGCCTGGTCTCACCAGGACTTTCATAACACATGTCTGGGCAAGAACATCCATAAATGGGCAATCACCTCCAGGACTTTCCACAACACGTGCCTGAGGAGTCAATCCACACAGGGAGCACCATCCATCAGGACTTCCATCTCAACTGCCTAGGGAGTCATCCACAACGGGAGCACCGTCCACCAGGACTTCCTCTGCCTGGGGAGTCATCCACAACGGGAGCACCGTCCCACAGGACTTCCTCTGCCTGGGGAGTCATCCACAACGGGAGCACCGTCCCACAGGACTAACAATCACATGCCTAAGAGAGATCATCTCACACCGGAGGCACTCAATCTCTTAGGACTTTCACAGCACTGGCCTGGGAAAACCTTCCAGGACTTAATCACATAATTGGCCTGGGAAAACCCTCCAGGACTTTCAATATCTCTGCCTAAGGAGGAACATCCATGTAGGGCAATCCATCCTTAGGACTTTAGTGGAGAGCAGTGGCACCTCCCATGGAATCTCAACTATCCCAGGGAGTCCTCAAACTCTTCCTCTGGCTAGGGAACCTCATCTAGCCCGATACTAGTCCAGTATCCTATAGGTTCCAGCAATGACCATCTCCTGGTCTTCATCTCAATCATAGAACACTCTCACAGTGTTCCTCAATCCAAAAGGCCCAAGGGCTCACACCTGAAGCCACAGGTGTCCAAATACCCTCACACCATCTCGGTGTCTAGCCTAGGGTTCATCAACCTTCATATATCTAGAACGGTCTGAGTATCACTCCAAGCACCGTCCATCTAGCCCCTCAGGCTCACAAACACGTAAATATCAAAACAGGCCACACTGGCCTTTCATTCCATAGCATGCACATTATATATATAAACAAACATGGCATGCAGTCATCACCCACTTGGGTGGCAAGCAAGAGAAAGGGCTAATCCCCAGAACGATGAGCTTACCTGGTACGTGGTGCCTGCAGTTCCAACCTCTGAACAGTGGTCTGCTTCACTGACACCTCGTGTCAAGCCCTATCAAGGCAATCAAACACATATCACAGACCATTCAAGCACATAAACAACCATAAGCTCATCAGACAGTCCTCAACTATCTCTGGGAAAGGAACCTCATTCCTTTCCATCAACCCAAGTCATCTGACTTAAAGGTTCAGCAGGCTTATCCCCACAATCCATTCTATAGAACCTCAGTGGTCTAACTCAGCTCAAACATGGCATCAGAGTCATCACAGACTCTGCATAAGCTCAATTCAACCGGTTCAATTGCCTTTAACCAAGCCATATATCACTAATTATTCAACTTAACCAAAATGATTATTTTAACACATATTCACCGTTTATTTAGCCTCTTGAACAACTTTTCTAAAAGCACTTTGGCTCATATATCTCATATTACCTTCCATTTTATGAATATTCTTCCTACTCATGCATATCACAGGGTCAAAATCAAACTTCATCAAAATTCATGTTTCAAGGTTCCATATTCATCAGAACAACCTCCTGAGCATACTTTTCTAAAGAACCAAAGCCTAATTTCAGCCCTAACACAAATGGGTTACTATTCATCCCATTACCAATTTCACAAATCAATCGGTAAAAGTTAAGTTTCTTACCTCAAAACAGTCGTGGAAGGCTAGAGGATCGCATCTCCAAGCTTCAGCGTCCTTGAATCGCCTTCTTTCTCCTCAAAATCCAAACTTTGTCAAATTCCCTAGAGAACTGGATCTCTCTGTTTGATTGTTTTCAGAGAAAAGTGATGATCGAATCTAGCTCATTGAGTAGTTCCTTTCAACTTTCATGTTGGGTGTGAAGGGTTTTGGTCGACGGTTGAGTGTTTAAGAAGCTCCTCTAGTTCATCAATGGCAAAAGCAGAAAAAAAGAAAAAAAAAGAACGAGAGAGAGAAACTAAGGAAGAGAGAGAAAGAGAGGCTGTTATATCAAGCGCCCCATGCAAGAAGGCATTCTTGACATCAAACTATTGTAATTCCCAGCCATAATTAGTAGCAAGAGATAATGTTACTCGAACTGTATTCATCTTTGCAACAGAAGCAAAAGTCTCCGAGTAATCTATCACATAGGTTTGTGTGAACCCCTTAGCAACCAATCTCTCCTTGTACCTCTCAATCGACTCATTTGCGTTATATTTTACTATATACACTCGTTTGCAACTCACTAGTTTCTTTCCTATTGGTAAAGAAACCAGCTCCCATGTTTTGTTCTTCTACAATGCCTCCATTTCTGTATCCATGGCCTACTTCCAATTTTTATCAAATAATGCCTGAAAAACATTAGTGAGAATTGAGATAGAGTTTAGGTTTATGAGAAAGGTTTTATAGGTTGGAGAAAGTTGATGAAATTATATGCAATTTGAGAGACGATAAAAAGGCTTTTTTGTTCTGGTTCCTTTTTCTAAAGGCATTGGAAAGATAAAGGTTATAATTATGTTTTGAAATTTTCATTTCATTTGGAGAAGCAAAAAGATTATCATTCAAAATTGGAAAATCAAAGTTAGTTACCTGATCTACAAGAGTTGGATTGGCCTCTTAGGCGTGTGTTGAGTCAGAAATGACCTTTGATCTTCTTGTGTAAACCAGATTCTTCCCAAACCTTGTGTCATTTTTAAGTCTGGTGGGTGCATCCTTGTTCGATTCATTTTGGGCTAATGTTTCTTGCTCAGTTTTTTGTGTAAGATCCCAAGAATTTAACTCAAGAGTGGGAAAGACAAGTGTATCAAAATTATTCTCCTTATCTTCCCAAAGACTCTCCCCCTGAAGATAAGGATGATTGAAATAATTCTGATTCTCATGAAAGGTGACATCTCGAGACACAAAAAAATTCTTGGAAGAAGGATGGAAACACTTATTCCTTTATTTTAGTATAGGAGTAGCCAACAAAGACACACTTAAGAGCTCTAGGATCAAGTTTACCCCTATCTTGACCATGAACATGGACAAATGAGACCCACCCAAAGACTTTCAGGGGAAGTTTATTGGAAGTGGATACGTTAGGATTAAAGGAAGAAAGTACATCCAAATCTTGCACTATTGATAACATAAGTAGCTGTGAGAACAATCTCCCCCAAAAAACTTTTTGGAACATTTTTTTGAAATAACAATGCCCTAGTTTGATCTAGCAGGTGCCTATTTTTTCTTTCTGCAATGTCATTTTGTTGTGGTGTTTTGACACAATAAGACTCATGAGTGATTCCTTCTTTTTGGCAAAAAAGAGTAATGACTTAATTGAAATACTTCTTCCCATTGTCTGACCTTAGTTTCTTTATGGATATGCTAAATTGATTCTTAATCAATGAGAAGAAATTTTGAAAGACATTGCTTACTTCATATTTGTGTTTAAGAAGGAAAACCCAAGTTGCTCAAGTACAATCATCAATAAAATTCACAAACCAACAAGCCCCTGACACATTTGGGATAGGAGATGGCCCCCAAACATCAGTATGAACAAGGTAAAAAGGAAAGGTACTTTTTTATGATGGAAACAGTACTTGCTTGTGTTTTGAAATTTTACTTACATCACATTGAAGACATTCATTTTTTATGCCAGAAACAGAGATGGAAACATAACTTTAATGAGATTGGTTTTCTTCTAAAATCGGTACATAAGACTCGATCTTCAAGAAGATTAAGACCATTTCTTTCTCTAGCACGTCCAATCGTCCTCCCTTATTCCTTGTCTTGGAATACACAACAATGGTCATAAAAAATAATAATACAAGATATTTCATTTTTAAGTTTTTGAACAGAGACAAGATTTGTGGACCACTTTGGGACATGCAAAAAAAATTAGGGTTATGAAGGGATTTATTTGGATGTTTCCTATACTGACTACAGTTACAAGAGTGCCATCAACAGTTGCTATTTTTTTATTGCTAGGATATGGAGAATAGGTAGAAAAGTATTTAAATGAAGGAGCCATATGGTTAGCGGCTCCAGAATCTAAAACCCAAAAGCGATGGAAGTGTTTTTGAGACATTAAATCCAAATGAAAAAGGAAGCATACCTGAATATGCCAAAGTACAAGTATATACCTGATGGTTTTTCAAGGTGGTTATTCTAAAGTGGATGCACAACCTCCCCCTCCATACTTGAAAGCAACAGGAAAAATTGTTGGAAAATTGAGTCGTTGGAAAATTGAGTCGTCGGAAAGGCACTGAAATTCTAACAGTTGTCGAAAAGTCGTTGGAATTCTGATAGTTGTTGGAGAAGTTACTAAAATTCTAACAATTGTCAGAAAAGTCTAACAGCTTCAAGAGCCCAATCAAACTTGCTAAATAACCCTTTTTGTACGGAAGCAGAGCCCCCTAGATCGGGAGCTCTGACACCATGTGAAGAAGAGATTGAGAGAAGCAAATCTATTTTGAATATGTCTTTCTGGGTTAATCTTCCACCCAACAAATTGATTTATTTATAATCAGAATGATTACATGGATAATAAATAACTAATTATGTTTTCAAAAGAAGAATTAAAATATCACAACTTCCTAAGATACATTGAACCCAACTAACTATTAACTAAGCTACTTGAAAGGAAATTATCATTAAATGCTTTTTTCCAACACATTGAACCTAATGCAACTCAGTACGACCTGACCAAGTTTGGAGTTAAATCAGCAACCCACTGCCTTGGGATGGGTCATGCCCAAGGGAGGAAATGCGTTGGATCATGCAAGTCAATTAAAGTTGGGTTTAAAGTTGTATTTTTTTTAATAAAGACTGGATCATGTTGATCAATTAGTGACTCACTAGATTTAAAGTTTGACCATTGACTCAATGGCCTAATGCCTTGACCAGGTCAATCACAGGTTCAGATTTTAAAATTATGGTTAATGGTGGGGTTTGATAGTGGCAATAGCAATGACAACAACGACGAAGGCGACAAAATGGTAGTAGCGGTGGATTGATGGTTGTGGCAGCGACAATGTGGTCGTGATGGCGATAGCAATGGTGGTAGTGACAGTGAAAATAGTGATAGAATGGAATAGTGGTTGTGGTGACGACAACGACAATGAAGGTAACAACAATGTGGTGGTTAAGGTGGCAACAGTAAGGTGTGGTGGTGGTGGAATGTTGGAGGCAATAGTGGTGGTGGTGGTGGAATGGTGGAGGCAATAGTGGTGGTGATGATAGTGGTGGAATGGTGGTGGTGATGGCGGTGGAATGATGGTTATAATGTATTTTTTAAAACTATAAATCAAATTCATAAATTTGTTTTTTTTTATTTTGATAATTAATGTAAAACTATTTTAAAATTAAGTTAAAAATCAACTTAACTTCATTTTGTCGAAAGTATTTTGTTTTAAAAGTTGCATTTGAAAATAAAAAATCAGAAATTTGTAACCATCCCAAATAGGGCCTAAGAATCCAATAATAGATCAAGTATCTTGAATGGATAAAGTTTTTCAAAAGCATTTAAAAGAGAACATAAATAAATAAAAAGAAACTATACATTAAATTTTTCTATAAGTTAAAATCAACAAATTATGCACCTTAACAGTTGAAGAAATTAAATGAAAAGATATCAAGCTTCTATAAAAGTCAAATATATAAGTTAGTTTTAACTTATATATATAACTAACAATTTTTTTTTAATTTTCTTCTTCAATGTTTATAGAGAAATTTATCCAAAATAAAAGCTTAGTAGTATGCTTCAAGCTTCTATAAGGCAGTCCATGCAGGAATCACTACGACACAAAAGTTTCAGACCTTTTTTCTTTTCTTTTTTTTTTCCCATTAGAAGGACACAATATCTTTCTTTGGATGAAGCATGCGTTTGATTTATTTACTTTTTTACTCGTGTTTACTTATTAATTATGATGAATAGAAAACTCTATTTTTGTCCCTCCTTTTGGTTTTGTCGGAAGTGTGCCGTGAATTTCTGCTGCTGATAGAATAAAAATATATTTAGATGGACTTGGATAAACGACAACAGTTGTTGAGTCTTCTACCGCTACAAACTCGTTACCCTCGTATTGTTTAACGTTCATTGCTACTGTTTAGTTCATAATAGTCGTGCTTTTTTTACACTCTCTTGTTATCTAGTCGTCGAAGGACCTTGTTCATTGGAGATCACGTTGTCTGTCTTTCGTCTTTACCATCATGCATCATATATGTATGTGTGATATATAGTAGTATGAAGCAGGTAAAGAATTCAATGTAATGCATCTTTATTCCCTTAGATATGAAGTTTCATGCTTATTATGTCAAATTGACGGGTAAATTAAAAGAGATTGGTATATATATCTCTTATTCATTTTCCATTTTTTTATAACATCGTCCTTTAATTATAGTTGTGTCTACCTTAATTAATCTTGATGAGATAGCATGGTACGTACCTGTCAGAAATTTTTTTTCTTAGAGATAACAAAATTAAAAGCATATATATTTTAATTTCCAATATTTCCTTAAAAGTTACTACCTTTGTCCCTTTTTATAAAAAATAAATTTTAATGTATTTTAAGCTAAAATTTGTTTCTTATGAAAAGGATGAGGAAATAGTCTACAATAGCAGTTATTACCATTGTTGATGAGTTAAAAAAAAAAAAAAAAAAACTGCTCAGGAGCACTTGCAGTATTAATAAGAAAATACTGGTAGATGTTGCCTTCGTAGGTTGTTATTACATACCTTGGGTCATCCTTGTCTCTCTCCACTCTCTTTTTCACATTGCATCCATCCACTGAAAACCTGTAGTAATTCTTGTAATCAAATAACATGCTGTTATTTTATTCATAAAAAGAAAAATAAAGAGAAATATTTTATTTATGACATATATCTTTCTTATCGTTGTTTTAAATCTATACAGTATTAATATTGCACTATATATATATTATTGGTTAAGTAGTTCTAACGATATGCAAGTATTTTTTTTAAGCTTCCTAGCTTACCCTTTAATTTCTCATCGTGTAATTTGGTTTTGGTTTTCTATTTCATCAGTTGTTTACGCATAATTAGCTGCTTGGTAATTAATCATTTATGAAAAATCCTTAAGCCTATTTTATTTTATTATATATATAAACATGTATCATAGGCACACATACCTTGGATTTGGGCTGTTTTTCATCATTTTCTTTCCGTACTTCCTCCATCTGTAGCCATCGTCAAGTACGTGCAACTCTATCTCTAACAACTTCGCTATTCTCACGTCCACTGCTATTATCTCCTAATATTACACACAACCAATAACTATAAGCTAAAAAGAATATACTAATAGTTGAAAATGTTCATATCAGTTATTTTAGTAATCAATTGAATTAGAGAATGTTTGGGGTGCTCCAAATTCAATTGAGGAATTAACTCAATTTTGTGACATGCATGTGCGATCATTTCTGAAAGTACGTTCGCACACTTATATTTTACTTGAAACCAAGTTTGTACAAAAGCTAGATCAAGATTTCTTTTGCAAACTCAATTTGCAAATAAAAAATTATTCCAAAACTAAGTTTGCTAACTTTAACCTAAACATACATTTAGTCGTTTGAAAATGACTATATAGACATCTCAAGCTACAAATAAAACACACTTTCATCATCTCATGAATAACAACTAATTCGGTATAATTGAATGAACTTCTAAAATTGTTTTACACTTTGTGTTAGTATATGGTGATTAATCTCGTTCTTTCATAGTTGAAAACGTAATTGAACTAGTCATTGAAAATGGATATATGAACATATCTCAAGCTACAAAACAACACACTTTCATCATATCATGATCCATGAGGAACTACTAATGTATATACTTACTGCTAGAAGACCCTTCAAAGTGGCTGCTTCCTCCTCCAAACTCACCTAAATTACTGGCCTGATGAACCTGGTTTGAGACATTCTCAGAAGCAAACTGCTCAAGATCATCTGTTTCGATTGATTGTCATCGAATTTCAAGTACTCAGAGAGCTCAAAGGGCCACTGGTTGGTGAAATCATCGCTGTCAGGTGTGTCTGGTGGTGGTGGTTTTGGATTTTTGTCTGTCATTTTTGGTACAACGATGAATGATATGAAAAGAAAGTATCACGGCGCAAACAATATATAAACGCACACCACAGTCATAGATTTTAGTAAGGCGGTTTCATGGTACCTTCCTATGAGTAACATTTATAGGAAGTTTCGAAGGTAATGACCAAAGTAGTAGAAATTAATGCCACAATGTTTATGTGAGTGAAAAAGAATATTTAAAATAAATAAAAGTTGATTGAATTAGTAAGAAACTAAATTCACATTTTACAGGAGTTTAGGTTCCATTTTTTTGCAGATATAAAGATTTTATTAATGAGTAATTTATAACTATTTATATAAACATTCGTTAAGTCTTGAAATTTCCTCTATTTTGATTATCGTTTAGTCCCTGATATCCTCATTTAATTCTTTTTTCATAAAAAAACATTTAAGAATAGTGAAGAGAGGACAAAGTGGGCAAAAGAACCATAGTGGTGTTTTTTTACAAAATATTTATCGATAAGGGGCTGTTTCAAAACTATTTACAAAACTGGGACTGTGTAACATAAACTATTTACCAAAATGGGGCTGTGTAACATGCCTGGATTAGGCATGTTACAACACGCCTAGATTGGGCGTGTTGTAACATGCCTAATTCAGGCATGTTACAGCTGCCCCAATTTAGTAAATAAGGCCCCCCCCGCTCCGCAGTTCCTTCATATCTTGACTTCTGGTGTTCTCTTTCTCTGCTAAACTGCCAAACATTCTGGTGTTTTTTGGTTTTTTCAGAGATTTTTGAAGTTGTTTTGAGTGACGAGAAGCATGAGTTCAAGTGGTGATTCTATTCGCGTTTAAGGGATTAGGGTTTGCTGGGCATGGTTAGGTTGTGTTTAGGGTATGGTCATGTGACGTTAGTTTGTGGTTAAGGGTTTAGGGTTTGGTGGGCATGGGACATGACGTTTGGGCCAGAGTTGGGGTAGGGTTAGCTTTCATGGTCATGTGACGATGGTTTGCAGTTAATGGTTTAGGGTTTGGTGGGAATGGTATGTGACGTTTGGGCTAGGTTTGGGGTCCCCACAAATGCATACATTATTATGCGACTAAACTATTTTGCATGCGAGTAACGTGGAAGCGAATGTTAGAAAGGAAGTAATTCCAAGCTTCCAGTGTCTGCCCCTCAACAATGGCAAATGCCAAAGGCACACAACCCTAAACCCCTAGCAACACAAATTCTTACCAAAAAATGAATCACTTAACGTTTATAAGTATCTATCTAAAAAGTAACTAAAAAGAAATCAACTTAAACCCTAACCCTAAACGCCATGTACACATGCCGACACAACCCTAAACCCCAGCCAAACCCTAAACCCTAAACCAAACCCTACATCCCAACCAAACCCTAAACCCCAACCAAACCCTAAACTCAACACAAAGGCCTAAACCCCAAACACCATGTACGCCTGCCAACACAACCCTAACCCTTCACCCGAATACCCTACCCCTAAACCCCAACCAATCCCTAAACCCTAGCCAAACCCTAAACCAAAGACCCTAGCCAAACCCTAAACCCTAAACCCAAGACCCTAGCCAAACCCTAAACCCAAACCCTAAACCCCAGCCAAACCATAAACCATAAACCCTAAACCCAAGACCCTAGCCAAACCCTAAACCCCAACCAATCCCTAAACCCTAACCAATCCCTAAACTCACCACAAAGCCCTAAACCCCAAACACCCCAACCAATCCCTAAATTCACCACAAAGCCCTAAACCCCAAACACCATGTACGCCTGCCTGACTTTTTTAAATTGACTTGTTTTGAGTGACGAGAAGCATGAGTTCAAGTGGTGATTATGTTCACTTTTGAGGGATTAGGGTTTGCTGGGCATGGTTAGGTTGTGTTTAGGGTATGGTCATGTGATGATAGTTTGTGGTTAAGGGTTTAGGGTTTGGTGGGCATGGGACGTGACGTTTGGGCTAAGTTTGGGTTAGGGTTGGTTTCATGGTTCTGGTTGCATGGTTTAGGGTTGGTGGGCGTGTTGAATGACGCCCAATCAATATATGTATAATTAGGGTTTAGGTCTTGGGTTACAGACTTAGGGTTTATGGATTCCGGTTTAGTTTTAGGGCTTATGTTGTGATTAGGGTTTAGGGCTTGGGTTACAGATTTAGGGTTTATGGATTGAAAAATAAATAAATCTCTACTTTATATACGTATATATAATAAATACATGTCTATTGTCTAGGCACATCAAAAACTGCATCTGTAAAGACACGCTTTGCTTGTGTACTTTCCTTCTTTTATCACATGTTACATCTCCTCGATAACACGGTCAGCGTGATTTTTTCTTGTTGTGTTTTGCTTCTTATCTGTGTATATGATGATGGACTTGGCACAAGTGGAAACAATGTACGTCGAGGTTCATGTTTTTAGGGTTTGGGGGGTTGAGATTAATGGTTTAGTGTTTAAGGTGTGTGGGTTTATGGGTTAGGTGTATGTTGGTTTAAATGGCTAGGGTTTGTGTTAAAT
>PYAF01004534.1:145748-155892 GCA_007407185.1 Glycine tomentella | reverse complement strand
TGGGATGACACAGGTGTGAGTTTCGGCCTCACACTGGGAGATGGTTTCCTCCCATTCTAGGAGATGGTTTCCTCCTAGCCTGATATGTTGATATAGGAGATGGTTTCCTCCTATTTGGTGACTTGATTACAGGAGATGGTTTCCTCCTGCTCTGAGATGTGTAGTCACCTTGTATGATATGTTGTGTGATTGAGAAAGCTAGAGGGCTAGGCCAGTGGGCCATTTGATTGTGATATGTGTGCATATGTATTATGATAGTGGGCCAGGGTGGAGGAGATTCCTCCATGGATCCTGAGCTTACTGAGATATGTTATCTCACCCCGTGTGGGGTTTATGTTGTTTCAGGTGAACCATCAGGAAGAGAAGAGCAGTCTCAGGGCAAAAGGCCCATCAGAGACTAAGATGCCTAGCTGAGGAGCAGCATGGAGAGCTTGACGGCTCCATTTTGTTTTGTTTTGTTATAGTTCTGTATACCCCTTCTGAGGGTTGATATTCTTTTGTAGTACCGTGTGTGGTGTGAACCTGAGATGTATATATTATACAGAACTTGGATATTATGTATATGAGACTTTCCCCTGAGTACA
This sequence comes from Glycine tomentella, assembly GCA_007407185.1. NCBI lineage: Eukaryota > Viridiplantae > Streptophyta > Magnoliopsida > Fabales > Fabaceae > Glycine > Glycine tomentella. Next base: position 155,308 of record PYAF01004534.1, on the reverse strand, counting down.
TGTGTATGCTTATATCGTTGTTACTCTGCCTAAAGCTCTGTTATCTGTCTTATTATGTTGATTTTGATAAACTGGATTAGCAGGGGCGTGATTTTATGGTTCTGTTATGTGATTCCATACATAATGTATCAAGAAAATGATCCTATGCTTCCGCTAAGCTATTTGATTGTTATTTTATATGCTAATCTGATATTATTAATGATAACACGTCGGAGGCCTACGGGGTGTTACAGTTGTGAATACGTTAAAATCTATTTTTATAAAAGTCGATGTATTGAACAATTCTTAGTATTGATTTTTGAAAATCGATGTTGTTGTGAATACGTTTACACAAGTTTTTATAAAAACCAATGTATTTTTACCCAAATTAAAACCCCAATCAGTTCAATAACATCACACTCACTCTCTTCACCACTTTGACCTTCCCTTGCTTCTTTGTTCTCTCTTTATCTTCTCTAAGTGAAGACTTTGACTGATAAGACTATCACCCTCGAGGTGGAGAGCAGCGACACAATTGACACCGTCAAGGAAAAGATCCAGGTTCTCTCTCTCTCTTTCTCTCTCGTGGTTTGATTTGGGGCAAAATTACGAGGTGGGGATTTTGATTTGGGAAAAAATTGCAAGTTAGAGGTTTTGATTTGGGGCAAAATCATGCTTAGGTTTGATTGGGACGATGCCCTCAACATTGGGGGTTTCAATTTGCAGTGGTTCAAGGTTGTGGGTTTAGACTCGCAATGGTTCAAGGTCGTTGTTCACGAGTGAGTTTTGTCGTTGGCTCTGGTTCTAAATCTGGTTTGTTGGCGTTGTCGTGAGACCTTATATTGTTTCACACCACTGTGAGAATGTGTTCCTATTGTTGTTTTCAGAAGAGCTATTTGAAGAATGGAAGAAGAATCAAGCTTTGGTTTTGAGCTTTCAACATGCATTGGATGCCTTGAAGATTGATTTCTGTTAAATGTGTAAGAAAGAAGCAATTCTGGTGATCCAAGTGCATTGCATTCATATCATTTCATAATTCAATTAACTTGAATAATAAAATTCACAAGGCTTTGGTAAAATAATCAATTTAAATCAAAGTGTATTTCATGATCAATTCTGTAATCGATTACACAGTGTATTTCATGTGCATATTATTCACTGGATCATCAGGTGTTTTCTTTCCTTAACTCAGTAGTTGTAATTCTTTACTGAATTTGTTTTGTATTGGTTATTGTAATTTTGATTCTTAAAGCTTGGGACTAGAGAAGGGTTCTCTAGCTTAAAGATCAGAGTAGTGTTCTCTGGATATTTCTCCTTAGAAGTCTAATAGGGTTTTAGATTCCAGTTCTTTATCCAGGGTTGATAAAGGGGAGTTCTTGTAAAAGCTTGTCAGAATATTTTTTATAATAGTGGAACTCTAACCTAGTGTTGGTTGGAAGAACTAGATGTAGCTTTATGATTTGAAGTGAACCAGTATAAATTGTCTGTGTTCTTAATTCTCTTCTCATCTTATTAATTGTCTTTTATTCTTTGAATCATGTTCCTTGTACAACAAGTTTGGTTTTGATCTATTGAATTCTTGGACTAAGCTATTTGATTGAGTAAAAGGTTTCTTGATTTTAAAAGTGATAAAGATCCTGAAAACTATGATTTGAAATTGATTTTAAAATACCAAGTTTCAACCAATTCACCCCCCTCTTGGCTGTTGTGAAGTATTCCTATTATTTTCACCTATCTGGCTTATGGTTCATTTAAGTCTTTATACTAGACCCTCGCCCCCTCTGTAAGGGTTTCTATCATTCATCTTGTCCTTCGAAAGGAACACTAATTTATGGACAGTTTGTGCTCTAAAAAAGGAAATGGTTGTAGCTGAAGTTAAAGGTAAATAGTCATTTTCATCCCTGAATGTGTAGAGCGCTGACAAATTCGTCCCTGAAAGATAGAAATTTAAGTTTTTTCCCTAAAAGTGAAAAAAGTGCAACAAATTCATCCATTTGTTAATTTTCATCCGTTAGTATTAATGAAAGAGCCTACGTGGAACATTTAGGGATGAATTTTTCAACGCTCTACACAAAATATAATTTAATATTCTTCTGCTCCCTTTTTTTAATCATTGCAAGCATAAAATTACAATAAACACTTAAAAAATTCTTTCGTGGAGTTCTCTCAGGACGTAGTTTGCTTGTTGGTTGTCCAGACATTTGAGCAGAGGTGCTGTTAGCCCTCTTTTGAATAAATGCCATCAAGGATGACGAAGTAACGAGCCTTCCTTTTCAGATGTCGGGCCTCATCTTCATCTGTTGGTAGTGCCCCTTGAATGAGAAAATTCTTTTAAGGGGTCATCCAGTTAGATTCCTTATTGCCTGCCATAACCTTTTAGGTGCATATGGTGGGTGCTTAGAGTGTTTCCCGGATGATAGTTTTGAGGTGTCTGGGCTTCTTGGTGCTGGCCAGTTTGGAGAGCAAGTTTGTTCTGGTGTTACTCTCCCTTAGTATGTGATACATCTAGAAGCACTCAAAACTGTCAATGAGTGTTCTGGAAATGTGATAATATTAGAGGAGTATGACCTCTTTAGTCTGATACTTATTGACTACCTGTCCCTGAACAAGTTGTGAGTCACAGTAGCATCTTAGTCACTTAGCTCAGACTTCTTTTGCGAGTTTGAGATTTGCTCTAAGTGCCTCGTACTCATCTTGGTTTTTTGAAGCTATGAAGTTGAGCTTAAGGGCTTTCTCCAAGGTAACGTACCTTCTTCATAATTCCCTGCATATTGGACGCTTCGTCCACGTAAAGATTCCACCAGTTTGGGGTGGCTTTGTCATTACTTGCGAATTTTGCGAGGAAATCTGCCATGAATTGTGTTTTCATAGGGGCGCAGGGTTCATACTATAGGTCAAACTCTAATAGTTAGATTGACCAATACCTGTTTAGTGGGATAGTTTCTTTTAAATATCACCTGGTGACTTTGAAACTAGGGCCAAAGGCATCTGGCGGAAATGATGAGTGCCAATGTTATCTTTTCTATCATTTGATAGTGTTTCACGGCATCATGTAGCATGTTGCTGGTGAAGTAAATAAGGAGTTGATGCTTCCCCTCTTCTTCGACAAGAGCTGAGTTGATAGCCTCATCCGCTACTAAGAGATAGAGGAACAGTGGTGCCCCCGATCTAGGTCGGCTCAAAATAGGCGGCATAACAATGGTCTTCTTGAATGCTTCAAAAGCTTGCTCGTAAGTCTTGTCCCAAAGGAAGGGCTCTATCTTTCTGAGTAGCTTGTAGAAGGGCTTCGCCTTTTCAGCGGGTTTAGAGAGAAATCTAGACATGGCCACTAGTCTATCATTCAGTTTTTGAACTTCAATGACGTTTGTTGGGTTGTGCATCTCTAGTATGATTGCACACTTAATTCCATGGTGTGTAATCATGAAATCGAGGAATTTACTGCCACCTACCCCAAATGTAGACGTCTCTATATCATACCTCCAAATTTCTTCAAAAACCTCTTCTAAGTCCTTCACATGTTGGGCTACGCTCTAGGATTTGATGACCATGTTGTCACATAGACCTCGACATTGCGTTCAATCAGTTTTTGAAGACTCGGTCCATTAGTTGGTGGTATGTGGTCCTTGTGTTTTTGAGGCCAAAAGGCATGACCCTGTAATAATAGTTGGCATCTTCAGTGATGAATGTCGTTTTCTCCTCGTCAGGGTGTGCATCCTGATTTGGTTGTACCTGGAATGTGCGTACAGGAAACTCAAAATTTGGAAACTTGACGCACCATCGACCAATCTGTTAATGTTGGGCAATGTGTATGCGTCTTTAGGGCATGCCTTATTGAGGTCGGTGAAGTCTGTGCACATGTTCCACTTGCCATTGGCATTTTTGACCATCACAATGTTGGCGAGCTAGGTAAAGTACCTGTCTTCCCTGATAAAGTTGACCTTCAGTAGCTTATCAACTTCTTCTCTGACCGCCTTATGTCCTTCATCACCCATCTTTCTTTTCTTTGGTGCTATAGGTTTGGCCTGAAGGCATATTGCCAGTTTGTGGCATATAATGCTGGGATTGATGCACGACATGTTGGATGGTTGCTAGGCAAATAGATCCGCATTTTTGCAGAAGACGTCGACTATATGTCTATGCTTATGACTGGTGAGGTCTTTGTTGAGTTGTGAGCATTGCATAGGTTTAAGTCCAAGCTATAACTTGATAAGTTCTCTGATGGGCTTCGGTCCTTTATCAATGGTGTCATCACGCGGATCCACGTCAAATGTGTCGTCACGGTGAGCTGTGTAGAAAATTAGGGTGTGAAGGGTAGACCCTTTGTCCACGCTCATGACTTGGTTGGTACCCCTAATGTGGGCATAGCATTGTCTCACTTGCTTCTTTATTTAGAGTGGGGAACTTCATATTTAGGTGTGGTGTGGATACAATAGCCTCAAGCTCGTTCAATGTTTTCCTGCCAATCAAAGCAAAATAATTAGTGTCAGCGTCGACTATTAGATACTTGATGGTGAAACTCCTCGAGAGTGAACCTTGAACAAAAGTGGTCATGAGGTCCACATAACCTTTGGTTTCTATACCCTTTCCCCTGCAAAGCCGAGGACAGGTCCAGGGTGAGGGTGGATTGTGTCTAGTGAGACTTCAAGCCGCTGGAAGGTCTTCCAATACAAGATGTCTGCAGAGCTACCATTGAACTTTTGATACCATGAAATTGGAAATTACAACCGAGACAACCATGGGATCATCCTGGTTGACGGGGTTAATGGCTTTGAAGTCTTCGTTTGTGAATGTGATAGGAGAAAGACTCCTTGGTGGTGGAACATTGATGCAGTTAATGTCGATGTCCCGAATGGCATAGAGGTGTCGTTTCTTAGATTAGCTAGACGATCCTCTGTAAGAGAATCTTTTCGTAATGGTGTTGATCACACCTCAAATTTGTTGGGCGAGTACGTTTACCCTTTCTTGTTGAGTCTCGCATCTGGGATGGTATTTCCTTTGTCTTCCACTATCTTTTGCTCTTCTTCCATTAGCTTCTTGGTCCCTGGGTTGGACTTCACGGTATCCTCCAGATCTAATTCCTATAGGATGGTTATTAAGTCTTTTTAAAACCAGGATAAATGTCCCGCCTATGTACGCTTCTCGATTTTGTCTTGCAGAGCCCAACATTCTTCAATGTTGTGGCCACTACTACGATGATATCTGCATTATTTGTTTGGATATGCTTTTGTCTTGATAGATAGTGGTGGTGGAAATTTCACTTGTACCTCTGTGTTGAAGGCTTCCTCCATGATGGTGACCCGATTGACCATCAGGGGGGTGTCGCACTCATACTGGGTCCTTTCGGGAGAGGTTGGAACTTATCTGTCTTCTGCTTTCTGTCTGGCCTCTGTGGATCAGTCTTGGTTGTTCCTTCCTGCTTGTCTCACTTCTGTTTGACTTCATTCCAGAACTTGGACATTTCTTCCATTTGAATATAGCCTTTGGCTCGTTCGCATAGTTCGTACATTCTAGAGGGTGGTTCCTTCCATAAACTATCTACAAACTTACCTGGACGCAAGGCTAACATCATGGAGTGTAGTGCAACTTCGAGATTAAGGTTTCGGATTTGGACGACTATTCGCCCAAATCGGTCCACGAATCTCCGGAGATGCTCATCATCTGTCTGTCGCAACTAGACTAGCTAGTGCAGTAGAAGTCATTCTATGGTATCAGTTTGTCGCATACTTGGCACTGAATCTTTTGACCACGGTGTCGAAACTATTGATGGACCTTGAAGGAAGTCCACCATACCATGTCAAGGCTGCTCTCTTAAGAGATGTAGGGAACACCCAACATAAGTGTTCGTCAGGATCGGTGGTGCAGTCATACCACTCAAGGTGTAGAGATTTCCATCTTGAGGGTAGATCGACCTCTATGATGTGATCAACAAAGGGATGTCGACATGTTGTCCAACCTCCTGGATGATTTAATTGTGATACTCTGGGGCCGTCATGAGGGTTAACGGTGTGTTTGAGGTGTGAATCCCCTTGAGCATGCTCGTTCCGTATGATAGGCGAGTGCTCGTCACCCTGAGGTCATCTCCTTCTAGCTTCCAGCTAATCATAATCAGGCTTCAGCCTTTAGAGCTCTTCTTCTTGACATCGCTTCATCTCCGCAATGTGGTTTTGGAGTTGCTGAATGGCATCTTGGTTGGTCATGGTTGTCTGAGGAGGGTTGGACATATCAATGGGAGTGTGGTGCCTAAACTAAAGCGCGTACTGACCATTGGTGTGTGGATGAAGAGTATGATCTTGTAGATTGATGGAGAATGCGAGGCCACATGGTAAGTTTTAATGTAGCCTCACAGTGGGTGCCAAATGTTCTTACCAAAATTTGAAAATTCCATGTTTGAGGATCCAATTGGGTTCTAAACTCTGCACATCAGATGATGGGTAAACCTTGTTAAAAAGGGGGACATGCAAAACAAAGGAGAGGATTCTGATGCTCAAGTAAGTACATCAATTATATGACATTAAAGCATATAAAGAGAATTTGAGAGTGGGTATCCAAGTATGAGGGATTTCAGAATAAGTTCACCGTGGGTGAATTTTTGTATGTTGTGAATGTGAATATGTTAAAGGGTTAGATAGAACATGTGTTTATAGGATGAACGTGGGCCTTGGACCTTTGTAGATAATTAACCTGTAGATAAGGCTAATAGATTATTGTATGTTATAGATAATTAAGTTATACATAATTCATACCTTTTAGGTAATCTGTTACTTGTAAATAAGTAGGTAATTATTATTTGAAAGGTAGTTACAACATTATCAATAACATTTGAATAAATAGGCTTAGAGATAACCTGTTTAGTTGTAACAACCCGACTGCTGAGGGGAATGCGTTCAGGATCCTGTAGCAAGGCTTATAAGGAGGGTGAACACGTGTACAATGATCTCATAGTAATGGTCACATGTACTCGAGTATTTTGTGCAGTACAATATGAATGATTAATTCTTCATTGGATAGTTCAATTGGACTTCCAAATCCACTAGAACAACTTCTTGTCCTTGGGAAACAAATCATCCTTTAGAAATCCTAGGGTTAAGGCAACTTGCGATTTTTACAAATCGGCCTTTCTTGCGAACTTGGATTGATTATGGATCAAGGAGATGGAAGCCCTAGAAGGGGCATAAAGAGATTTTCTTATTTCTTGAATGTCATGCAGTAGAAACTGACCATTATTCATATTAATTTCTCCATTATCAACATTAGCATGTTGGTTTCATACTGAAACTTAGATTTCATCATCATGTTGGCATTAAAATTGAATAATACTAAATTCATGCAATTCTGAACACTTCTGCATATCTCTAATCTCTAACAAATCAAAAATAGTAAAATCAAATCATTTCACACTACTAGAAAAAGGAGTTTTAACATTGGCACGTTAACATCGATTTTTCTAAAAAACCTATGTTAACGAAAATGCGGTGGCAATTTTGTAATTATGTGGAGAAAGTTAACATCGTTTTCTTAAAAACACATGAAAACCGATGTTAACTAGTCCTCGTTAACATCGATTTTCTGAAAACATGTAAAAACTGATTTCAACATGACTAGTTAACATCGGTTCTTAAGTGTTTTCAGAAAGCTGATGTTCACGAGGACCAGTTAACATCGGTTTTTTTGTGTTTTTAGGAAAACTGATGTTAACGAGGACTAGTTAACATCGGTTTTTTAATGAAAACCGATGTTGTTCTTGTTATTATAAAACAAATATGGGGCTCGAATTCATTTCCCTTCACTGACGCGCGCTTTTCTTTTGCATCTTCCTCAACCTCAGCGCTCATTCTCAGTGTTTGTTATCGTCTACCTCAGCTCGTGCTTGTTGTCGTCTACGTTCGCTCTCATTCCAGTAGCAACTACGTCGCTCTCAGTTTTCATTGTCGAAGCAAACCTCGTGTCTCCATCTGAGGTTAGTGTCAACGCATTTCTCGTCTTTTCGTTGTTGCCCAATAATGCTAATGTTGTATTTTGTTGTCATTGTTGTGTTGGGTATGGTTTTGCATTACCAATTTGCATGCGATGTATGAGTTCAATGTGTTATTGCTGTGAATAGAACGAAGTTGCCCACTAAGTGCTTGTTAAAATGCCTAATCCATAAGCTGAATGTTTTATATACTCAACTCTTGTTCCATGCTCTCTGCGTTTCATAAGCAAATTTCGTTTATGTTTGATTTTCTGATTTTCATTGTGTTTGTGCCTATTCTTATTTACTTATAGTTATGAATTTTTGTTCTTTCATTTTACTTTTTGTTCTCACATTTATAGGGAGGCACACACTTGTGCATACAATCTTGCCTCTTTTGGTGCACAGTTGTTCGGTTACACTTGGTGGGACAACCCACCTTCTTTCATTGCTCAGGAGCTCCTTAGGTATAGATTGGGGCTCAGTTCTTATAGATTTTGCTAGATTTGTCATCCTTGGGTTTGGTTTGGTCCCCCTAAGCATTTGTTCATCTTTTTACACACACACACACACACACACACACACACACACACATATATATATATATATATGAATATTTTGGTAGTATTATTTCTCAGCCCCTGCTTAGAGGGGGTGCCAACCTCATTGGGATGCCCTCTTAGGTGGATGGAATCTAATACTACTTCTTTTGTTTAGAAGAAGAAAAATAGAAAAACTCTTAGTTGTTAGGCTGTAATATAATACTACTTCTTTTGGTTGGAATCTAATACTAACTCATTTTTATTAAACATGTTTTGTTTTAAAAATTATATTTGAAAAAAACCTAAAAACCTTCAACATCTCCCAAATTGCCCCTAAAATTTTTTAATTCAATAAAATAATTTAACAATTTTTAGCCTTGTATCAACAAGAACTTGTAACTAAAAACTAACTTTTTTACCTAATATTTATCACTTGTTTTTACTAAATATAGCCGAACAATATCTAAAACAAGTCAATGTTGAAACAATGAATAGAATACTTCAAATCAACCAAGAGGGGGGGGGGATGAATTGGTTGAACCTTGGTAAATTAAAAATTTAAAATTAGAGTTTTTCCACAGGATCTTTATCACTTTTAAAAATTGTTTCAAAACCAAGAATCAATATTCAATCAAATTCTTTTTTTAAGAAGAATAGAAAACAGAGTATAACTTTTTGTGTAATGAGATTGATTCACAAACAATCAATTAAGAGATAAATAGGTGAGAAGAAAGATTAGCCACAGATTTTTATACTGGTTCACTTCAAACACTATGAAGCTACATCCAGTTCTTCCACTCAACACTAGAGTAGAGTTTCACCATTGCAAAAAATATTCTTACAAGCAATTACAAGCCTCTCTTTATCAACCCTAGATAAAGTTCAGAAATCTAAAACACTATTAGACCCTTAGAGACCAAAACCCACACTGAGAACACTACTCAGCTGTCCTTAGAGAAACACTATCTCTAACCTTGCAAGAAACCCATTTACAATAGACTAATCTTTACAGAAATTCAAATAACAGTTTTACACCTTCAAAGAATAAGGAAAGATATCACCTGATAATCCAAGAATTCATGCACATG
>PYAF01004534.1:127498-140702 GCA_007407185.1 Glycine tomentella | reverse complement strand
TCCAAAAACACCCCTCAAGATAACCCCAAAATCACAAAATCCAATACACAGAACCAACGGTTAGAGCTCGAGTTTCTTACCTCTGTGATGTTCAGAGACACCAGGGAATCGCTTTCCCAAGGTTAGATCGCTCAATCAAAGCTTCCTTCGCCTTTAAACTCCGAGCTCTCAAAGGTTCTCTCAGAGAAATCAAATCTCACTGTTTCTCAGCTATTCTCAAGGATCAATCGGGGGTTTTCTCTCCTCTCAGGGTTCTAATCACTTTCTCAGTTGGGTCGAAGGTGTTTAGATGAAAGATGGAGAAGATACGAAGCTCTCAAACTCATCAATGGAGGTTTGGACGAAGGAGGAAGAAAAATATCAAGATTTTCGAGCTTCTGGGCCTTTTATAGGCCTCTGCCGTGACTCCCACGCTTCAAGCGTGGACTCCCACGCCCCAAGCGTGGCGTTCCAGACAAAATTCCACTTCTGGGCAACTTCCCACGCCTCCAGCGTGGCTTCCCACGTCCCAAGGGTGGACTGGCAGACAAAATGGCATTTCTGGGCTGCTTTCCACGCCCCAGGCGTGGCATCCCACGCCCCAAGCGTGGAACCTCAGAAAACCCCTAACTCAGCCTATTTCATCTCTTTCTCAAGCCTTTCCTCTGAATACTCTTAAGCATATTTATTATCCTTAATTATGGGCTTAATCTAGGCTTAATTACATGCTTAAAATTCAAGATATTACAGATTCACTACTAGGAAACAAGCCTTTTACGACACACATTCTACGACGGTTGTGCCAAAATCGTCGTCGTTTTAAACGCGGTGAAATTTTTGTAAATAAATACAATTATTCAAAGACGATTTTCGCAAAACCGTCTTAGAAACTACTATTCGAAGACGGTTTTGTGAAAACCGTCTTAAAATAATTGTCATTCGATGACGGTTTTTGAAAAACCATCTTAGAAGACTGTAAGTAATATATTTATTTATTCATTTTAAACTCTATTTTAAATTGAAATTACCTTATCTCTTACATTAGCCACACAAGAGTTGACGTTAGAGAAGAGAGGACCCGTCTTCATCCTAACCATAACTAGCGAATTCGATGACCCGCACTGCCTCAACCCCACCGTCTTCTCTGTTGGATATAGGGGGAGCATCACGAAGATTAAAAAGGATTTGATTCAAGATTGGTTTTGAGCTTTCAACATGCTTGGATGCCTTGAAGCTGTTTAATTGTATCATGTGTAAGAGAAAGGCTAATATGATAATCCATGCATTGCATTCACTCATTCATTCATAAACTTAAATGGTTTTCATAAAAAATAACAAAGCTTTTATATTTTGGTTAAGGTTTTAATCTGATTGAAAGATTTTTGGAAAAATGCTATTTTCATTGATTTAATTGATTACCTTATTGATATAATCGATTATTTTGTTCTTTGATCAATTTGAAAAATCTTTTATGAACATTATAATCGATTACCTATTGGAATAATCGATTATTTGGTCTTTGTTTACAACAAAACTGCTTTGTTAATGATTTTAATCAATTACTTAAGTGTTGTAATCGATTACATATTTAATCACGTATTTTAAGTCTTGCTTGGATAATCGATTACCATTATTCGTAATCGATTACATAGGCTATTTGAGAAAAGCCACTTCCCTGTCTTAATTTATTACCACAGCGTGTAATCGATTACACAGTTCATTTTGAAAATATAAGTCTCATGCTTTAATTGATTACCAAATCTTGTAATCGATTACATAGTGCATTTTGTTATCCTGAGACTTCTGTCTTAATCGATTACAACTCGAGATAATGGATTATTTTGCTAGTTGCTGAAACCCAGAAACATTCTTGAACAGTTTAATCGATTACATAGGTATTTTAATAGATTACATAAGAATTTTAATCGATTATCAGGCGCGTTTAACAATTACAGTTAGTTACAAATTCTGTTATAAATAGGATTGAAGGCTTGGCTTGTTTTGTAATTTTGAGAGATTGTACCCATTCTTATTTCTGAGCTCACACAAGTCTTCTAAGCAATTCCTAAGTGATTTTCTCAGTGTTTTTACTTCTTGCGTCATTCAAAACTTCAATGGATCTTTGAATGATTCTTGAGCAAGATTCTTTTCAAGATTAAGGAAAAGCATGTTCTGATTTAGTTTGCTACTCAACCTGATTTGGTAATTCATGTGCATAACATTCATTGGATCATCAGGTTGTCTCTTTCCTTAATCTTTGTGTGTAAATTTGGTTCTGAGTTCTTGTTATATTTGGCTATTGTAAAGTGGGTTCTTCTTGCTTGGTTTTAGAGAAGGGTTCTCTAACTCAAGAACAAAGTAGTGTTCTCTGGTTCTTGCTCCTTAGATTTCTAATAGGGTTTTAGATTTGCATTCTTTATCTAGTGTTGATAAAGGGGAGGTTTTTGTAAAATCTTGTAAGAATAGAAATTTATAATAGTGGAACTCTAATCTAGTGTTGATTAGAAGAAATTGGATGTAGCTTCAGCTGTGAAGTGAACCAATATATATTACTTGTGTCTTTGATTCTATTTCTCTATCTTTCATCTTATTCATTGGTCTTTGATTCATATTCATTGTTCAACAAGTTTTGTTTTGATCTATTGATTTCTTGGGCTGAGCTATTTGATTGATTAAAAAGATTTCTTGGTTTTGAAAGTGATAAAGATCCTGAACTCTGATCTGAATTAGTTTTTAAAATACCAAGGTTTTCACCAATTCACCCCCTCTTGGTTATTTGTGAGTATTCCTTTTATTTTCAATTAGCATCAAGAGCTGGTTCTTGAGAGTTATTCAAGATCACTATTTTTCTTCAAAATGAAAAATGAATACCTCACAAATAACCTTCAAAGAAGGTGCTTCTCTAAACAGACCTCCTATGTTTGAAGGGGAACACTTCAGTTTTTGGAAAAATAGAATGAAAATTTTTATTCAATCAAATGACCTAGGTGCTTGAAATGCTATAGAAAAGGGTCCTTTTATTCCAATGAATACTGTTGGCAATGAAATGATTTCCAAAGAATGAGATGAGATGACATATGCTGAACAAAAGGTTGTCCAATATGATTTCAAAGCTAAAAATATGATTACCTCTGCACTTTTCTCTGATGAATTTTTAGAACAGTGAGATACATAAGTGCAAAAGAAATGTGGGAGATGTTGGAGATTACTCATGAAGGAATTGAAGAAGTTAGAAGATCAAGAAAGCATGCCGTGATCCATGAGTATGAGATGTTCAAGATGAACACCACAGAAAGCATTTCTCAGCTACAAACAAGATTCACTCATATTGTCAATCATCTTTTGGGTCTTGGGAAGATCTTTGATACTGAAGAATTAAACATCAAGATCTTGAAGTGTCTTACAAGGCCTTGGCAACCAAAGGTGATAGCAATCAAGGAATCTAAAGATTTATCAAAGATGTTCATGGCTACACTATTTGGTAAGTTACTTGAATATGAGCTTGAAATGTCTCAACTAAATTGTGTTGAAGATGCGGAAAAGAAAAAATAAAAGTATTGCATTAAAAGCTGCATCATCAAAGTTAGAAAAAGTGGAAGATTTAAGTGAAGAGAATGAAAAGGACAACATGAACTTGGTTGGCAAGAAGTTCAACAAGTTCTTGAGGAAAAACAAGAACAAAAGGTTCACAAAGAACAACAAGAACAACAACATCAACAACAACAACAAGATTGACAATAATTTTACTTGCTTTGAATGTGGAAAACCTGGCCACATCAAATCTGAATGCTCAATCTATTTGAAAAAACAACAATGGGACAACAAGGTGAGGAAGGAAGGAAAATCCAAAAGAGCCTACATAGCTTGGGAAGATAATGAGTCAACAACATCAAAATCCTCAACTGAAAATGAAGAAGCAAACATGTGTCTCACCTCCATTATCAATGAAGAAGATGATGATCTATCAAGTGATGGAGATGAGGTAAATTTTGAACTTGAACAAGCTATTAATGCTTTCCAAGAAATGCATGAAGAAGCCCAAAAGCTTGCAAAATCCAATAACAGGCTCAAAGGAAATCTTAGATGACATGTTGCAAAAATTGCAAACTGAAATTTGCAACTTGAAAGAAGAAAATGAAAAACTTGTTTCAAGTTACAAAATGAATGGATGTGTATGTGCTTCTTCTTCTACTAATGTTGACAAATATAATTTGCTGCTAAAAGATTTTGATGATTACAAAAAGAGTCAAGGAGAAAAGTACATGTTACTTTTATCCAAAAACAGTGATTTAATTGATCTTTGGAGAAAGCTTTACAAAGGAAAATGTAACTTGGCTGAAATGTTAAGTGTGCAAAAGTATGCTGGAGATACTTATGGTTTGGGGTACAAACAAGGCTCAAAATCCTTTGGAAAAACTGTATTTGTGCCTCAAAAATAGAAGAATCAAAAGAAGTTCAAAAACTCAAAGATCAATCAAAATGCTTTCTTAAGAAAATCATCAAAATCTGTAACATGCAACTATTGTATGGAAAAAGGACATACATCTTACAAATGTTATGCTAGGAGATTCTATGTGCCTAATGGAGATTGCATTTGTGTTCGAAAAAAAAAGAAAACTGCTAACCCCTATGGACCCAACCTCAATTGGGTACCTTCCTTTATAAATTGATTTGATTTTTGGAGGTATGTCTAAGAGCTAGATCCTCATTATGGTACCTTGATAGTGAATGCTCTACACATATGACGGGTGACATGTCTATGCCTACAAATCTAACTCTTAAAGATGGAGGATATGTTACTTATGGGGATAATAACAAAGGAAAGATCATTGGAGAAGGCAACATTGGAGATAGCTTCAAAACCAAAATAAAAAATGTTCTTTATGTTGAGGGATTGAAGCATAATCTCTTAAGCATAAGCCAACTCTGTGATAAAGGATTCAAAGTCTCATTCAATGAGAATTGTTGCATGATTTGTGATAGGCAAAGTGGTGAAGTGATTCACATAGGTAAAAGGAAAGGTAACATTTATTTACTTTCAATTGATCATGCATTCTTTCACAACACTTCTTGTCTAATAAGCAAGATTGATGAATCTTGGCTATGGCATAGAAGAGCTAGCCACATTAACATGCATCATATAAACAAGCTAATTAGAAAGGATTTAGTAATTGGTTTACCCAAACTCAAGTTTGAAAAGGACAAACTTTGTGATGCTTGTCAAAAGAGGAAACAAACCAAAAATTCTTTTCAAAGTAAAAACATTGTTTCCACCTATAGACCACTTGAATTACTGCATATTGATTTATTTGGTCCTTCTAGAACTATGAGTTTAGGAGGCAATTATTATGGGCTTGTCATTGTAGATGATTACTCTAGATTTACTTGGACACTGTTTTTGAAATCCCAAAGTGATGCTTTCCTTGCTTTTAGAAAAATGGCCAAACTTGCACAAAATGAAAAAGGTAGCAAAATTATCTCAATAAGAAGTGATCATGGCTGAGAATTCCAAAATGAACATTTTGAAAAATTTTGTGAAGAAAATGGAATTAACCATAATTTTTCAGCTCCAAGAACACCTCAACAAAATGGTGTTGTGGAGAGGAAAAACAGATCTCTTGAAGAAGGAGCTAGAACTCTTCTTAATAAGACAAATTTGTCAAAATATTTTTGGGCTGATGTTGTAAGTACAGTTTGCTACACTTTGAATAGATTACTTATAAGGCCTATTTTAAAGAAAACTCTTTATGAGCTATACAAAGGTAGAAAATCTAACATATCTCATTTGAGAGTTTTTGGCTGCAAGTGTTTTGTATTTAACAATGGAAAAAATCAATTGGAAAATTTGATGCTAAAGTTGATGAAGCAATTTTCCTTGGATATTCATTACATAGTAAAGCTTATAGAGTTTTCAACAAAAGAACAATGTGTATGGAAGAATCTGTACATGTGATTTGTGATGAGTCTAATCCCTCTAAAGAGAAAAAGAAGTGTGATGTAGATGCAGGTCTTTTGGAAGAATTTATTCAGCTTAATGATTTCATTAATAAAAAGAAAGAAGAACCAAGTGCTGAATAAAACCATCAACACATGTTCAAGAGCCTAAAGATTGGAGAACAACAAGAGATCTCTCACTTGACAACATCATAGGTGAAGTTTCAAAGGGAGTATCTACTAGATCTTCGTTAAGGAGCCTATGTTGTAATATGACTTTTGTTTCTCAAATTGAACCGAAGAATATTGATAAAGCCTTACATGATGAACATTGGATGCATGCCATGCATGATGAATTAAATCAATTCAAGAGAAATGAAGTTTGGGAACTTTTTCCTAGACCATCATCTCTCAAACCTATTGGCACAAAATGGGTTTTTAGAAATAAGATTGATGAAAGTGGAATCATAGTCAGAAATAAAGCTAGACTGGTTGCTAAAGGTTACAACCAAGAAGAAGGCATTGTCTATGAGGAAACTTATGCTTCAGTTGCAAGATTGGAAGCCATTAGTTTATTGCTTGTATTTGCATGTTTAATGGATTTTAAACTCTTTCAAATGGATGTTAAAAGTGTCTTTTTAAATGGATACATAGAAGAGGATATATATGTTGAACAACCTCTTGGTTTTACTAATTTTAAATATCCTAATTATGTTTTTAAACTTAAAAAGGCCCTTTATGGTTTAAAGTAAGCTCTCAGATCTTGGTATGAAAGACTAAGCAAGTTTCTGCTTGAACAATCTTTCATAAGAAGTCATTTTGACAAAACCTGGTTCATCAAAAAGGCATAAAAGTGATATCTTATTGGTTCAAGTATATGTTGATGATATACTTTTTGGTTCAACTAACCATTTTCTGTGCAAGGAATTTTCTGCAGCTATTGAAAAAGAATTTGAAATGTCTATGATGAGATAATTAACATTATTTATTGGACTTCAAGTGAAACAAATGAAGAATGGAATATTTCTCAATCAATCCAAATATTGCCTTGAAGTGATCAAAAAGTTTGAAATGGATAAAAGTAAAGATGCTGCAACTCCAATGGCAACATCAACCTATCTTGATTCAAATGAAAATGGAAAGAAGGTTGATGAGTCAAAATTTAGAGGAATGATTGGTTCATTATTATATTTGACAACTAGTAGACCAGACATAATGCTAAGTGTGTGCTTGTGTGCAAGATATCAAGCAAATTCCATAGAGTCTCACCTAACAACAGTCAAAAGAATCCTCAAATATCTCAAGGCTACACCAAAAGTTGGTCTTTGGTATTCCAAAGGTGCTTCAATTAATATTATTGGTTATTCTGATTCTGACTTTGCAGGATGTAAGTTAGATAGAAAAAGCACTAGTGGAACTTGTCATCTACTTGGAAGTTCATTGATCTCATGGCATTGCAAGAAACAATCTTGTGTTGCTTTGTCAACTGCTGAAGCTGAATATATCTCAGCTGGAAGTTGCTATGCACAAAGTCCATGGTTGAAGCAACAATTACAAGATTTTGGAGTTGAATTGAAAGAAATACCTTTGCTATGTGACAACACAAGTGTCATCAACATTTCAAAGAATCCAATAATGCACTCAAGGACCAAACATATTGAGATAAGACATCATTTTCTAAGAGATCATGTTCAGAAAGGTAATATCAAAATTGATTTCATTGACACTAATAATCAATTGGCTGATATATTCACTAAACCATTAGCTAGAGATAGATTCTATGCTCTTAGAAACATGCTAGGTATCTTGGATGAATCCAATCTTTGCTAGCTTGTTTAGTATATGCCTTTTCATATGCAATTGTTTATCCTATGTATCCATCATCAAAAAGCTGCTACATTTTGAGTTTGTTATGCATAATCGTGATAAATCTGCAAAATTCTCTGTAATAATCGATTAAGCATCAGATTAATCGATTAAATTCACTTAAATCATCATTTAGTATGAAAATTGAGCTTATGTAATCAATTACACTACCAAAATAATTGATTATTCCTTTTTTTGAAAATTGGTCTCTTCTGTGATAATCGATTACAATGAGCAAAATCTGTTTTGCAATGTAAAAAATTCACTGGAATAATCGATTACAGTGAATGGTAATCGATTAAAATACTGAGAATCAATTTTTCAAAAGTCACAACCTTCTGCAATAATCGATTACATGTCGGATTAATCGATTACACAAGCTTCTATATGTTTCTGAAATTCAAACTTCTTTGTGATAATCGATTAAAGCATAAAATAATCGATTACACATTGTCTTCTACATCTGAATGCTTGTAAAATAATCGATTACATTACAAAATAATCGATTACTGTGTACTATTAGTGTTTCTGCTTGTGAAATAATCGATTACACAAGTAAAATAATCAATTATTTATGGAGTTACTGCAAAATCTGACAGATTTTCTTGGAAGTTGTAACTGCCCAACTCCCACCTAATTCAAATTTAAATCCTCTACAGTGAGTTAATTCGTTCTAATAGCTACTTTATTCAAAATTCAAATACTTGGAGCCTAAATCTTCTATAAATAAAACCTTTGGTCTAAGGCAAAATCACACCTAATCTCTGCCTTCTCTTGCTAAACCTCTGTGTTTTGCTTTATTCCGTGTGCTTAGAATCTCTGTCTAGGATGTCTACCTCTAAGAGAACCAAAATCTCTAAGCGTAAGGTTGGTGAAACTTCTAAACCCCCTTCTACCAATAGGTTAGATCTTTGGTTCACCACCGAAAAAGATCGTATGACCTATCTTCAGTTTAATGCCACAAAACAAGTTTGTTCCCCTAAGTATTTAGAGCTTGACTGGTTCATTAGGGAAGGCTTTCAATTTCATGCCTTCTTAGAAAACCAGGGCTTAAGGAAGTTTATGGAGTTAAAGGGTACCTTTTACCCTGAATTGGTCAAGGTGTTTTACACCTGTGCCAAGGGATCCATGGATGGGATACTGAGGTCCCAAGTCAATGGAGTGCCCATGGAAATCACCCCTGAGGTGTGGGAGGCAGTTGCTGGTATCTCCTTTGAAAGAGAAAGAAAATTTGATGAAAATCTTGAGGGTTACAATTGGGTAGATACCTATAGGGAGATGATTAGTGATCCGCAAATGAGATTGAAAACTAGGCTAGGTACTGGACCCATGACCCATGAGGATAAGCTTCTGCACTATATTATCACATATATCCTCACACCTAGAGCCACAAATCATGCCCAAGCAACAGATGAAGACCTAAAACTTGTGTATGTCTCAAGAATTCAATTCAGATGAATTGGATTCTCATTCTTAAGGAGATCATGTTGAAATCCAAAAGGCTAGTAAACTACCCATTCCCTTATGTTGTGCTTGTGTCTAGATTTATAGACTACTTCTAAATTGATGTTTCAAATGAAGTAGTGGACCACACAAACTCAAGCAACAGTCTCATCAAAGACAAGCATCTCAACAAGCTAGGGATGGTGAAGACACCACAAGGATGGCAGATGGCTGGTCAACAAGCTGTGCCTGAACCTCTTGCTGCTGGTGTTGGAGAAGATGCTAAAGAAGATGAAGAAAGGGATCCTGCTCAACCCCTCTACACCCAATTCAAGTCACTCATGCTTCAGAAAATGGATGGCCTAATCACTATGCATCATGAGTTTAGGGATGAAACTAGTTCAGCTTTAGAAGATATTAAGGTTAGGCTAGACAGTATTGAAGCTACTGTTATGTTTGAAGGGTCTGAGACATTTTAGTCTTTTGTAGTTTTTCTATTTCTTCTGTTTTTATGTTTTTATGTTTTCATGTTTTAATTTTATTTTCAAGAATTGTAATGGTTCCCTCACTTATTAATATATCCATTTATGTTTCTCCTGTTCAATATCCGTCGTGCTTTACATGTTTTTGACTTTGATAAGCCAAATAGGGGGAGAATGATTGATTTGGTTCATGCTCTGCAATATACTCTGTTCTACTTTGTTTTTCTGCACATTTTTTGCCCAAATCTTACTTTGAATGGATTGTCAAATTAAAGGGGAGCTAAGTGATAAAAATTAACCCATTAAGTAAGATATAAATGTAAATGAATGCTGGATTAATCAACATATGCTTTAACACTTGTTCTTGGCAAAGAGATTGAATTGTTTTCAGGTTTGCAAAGCTCAAGTTTTCCTAACTTTGGTTCCCTCAATTAACTTCAAGTCCAACATATAATCAATCAAGAATTTGGCATGTTCAAAGCCAAAAAGTGTTGGATATAGGGGGAGCATCATGAAGATTAAAAAGGATTTGATTCAAGATTGGTTTTGAGCTTTCAACATGCTTGGATGCCTTGAAGTTGTTTAATTGTATCATGTGTAAGAGAAAGGCTAATCTGATGATCCATGCATTGCATTCACTCATTCATAAACTTAAATGGTTTTCATAAAAAATAACAAGGCTTTTATATTTTGGTTAAGGTTTTAATCTGATTGAAAGGTTTTGGAAAAATGTTATTTTCACGGATTTAATCGATTACCTTATTGATATAATCGATTATTTTGTTCTTTGTTCAATTTCGAAAATCTTTTATGAACATTATAATCGATTACCCATCGGAATAATCGATTATTTGGCCTTTTTTTACAACATAACTGCTTTGTTAATGATTTTAATCGATTACTTAAGTGTTGTAATCGATTACATAGTTAATCATGTATTTTAAGTCTTGCTGGGATAATCGATTATCATTATCCGTAATCGATTACATAGGCTATTTGAGAAATGCCACTTCCTTGTCTTAATCGATTACCATAGCTTGTAATCGATTACACAGTTCATTTTAAAAATATAAGTCTTATGCTTTAATCGATTACCAAATCTTGTAACCGATTACATAGTGCATTTTGTTATCCTAAGACTTCTATCTTAATCGATTACAGCTCGGGATAATCGATTATTTTGCTCGTTGTTGAAACCTAGAAACATTCTTGAACAGTTTAATCCATTACATGAGTATTTTAATCGATTACAATTAGTTACAAATTCTGTTATAAATAGGATTGAAGGCTTGGCTTGTTTTGTAACTTTGAGAGATTGTACCAATTCGTATTTCTGAGCTCACACAAGTCTTCTAAGCAATTCCTACGTGATTTTCTCAATGTTTTTACTTCTTGCTTCATTCAAAACATCAATGGATCTTCGAATGATTCTTGAGCAAGATTCTTTTCAAGATTAAGGAAAAACATGTTCTGATTTAGTTTGCTACTCAACCTGATTTGGTAATTCATGCGCATAACATTCATTGGATCATCAGATTGTCTCTCTCCTTAATCTTTGTGTGTAAATTTGGTTCTGAATTCTTGTTGTATTTGGCTATTGTAAAGTGGGTTCTTTTTGCTTGGTTTTAGAGAAGGGTTCTCTAACTCAAGAACAGAGTAGTGTTCCCTGGTTCTTGCTCCTTAGATTTCTAATAGGGTTTTAGATTTCCATTCTTTATCTAGTGCTGATAAAGGGGAGGTTTTTGTAAAAACTTATAACAAAAATTTATAATAGTGGAACTCTAATCTAGTGTTAATTAGAAGAAACTAGATGTAGCTTTAGTTGTGAAGTGAACCAGTATAAATTTCTTGTGTCTTTGATTTTATTTCTCTATCTCTCATCTTATTCATTGGTCTTTGATTCATATTCATTGTTCAACAAGTTTTGTTTTGATCTATTGATTTCTTGGGCTGAGCTATTTGATTGATTAAAAAGATTTCTTGGTTTTGAAAGTGATGAAGATCCTAAACTCTGATTTGAATTAGTTTTTAAAACACCAAGGTTTTAACCAATTCACCTCCTTTTTGTTATTGTGAGTATTCCTTTTATTTTTCACTCTCTTCCCTGCTCGTTGTGCTCTCTGAAGTCAAGTCCCAAGCCACCGCAGGCTTTGCTGTTGTCACTGTCGTGCACGGAAGATCCTTCTCATGGAGAAAGGCTTTTCTTTCATTCGTTGGAACTGAAAAAGATGTGTTTTAATCCTCACATTTGTTTCAATTTTCATCGATCTAGAGTTTCTAAAAGGATTTCCTGTTCTTTTTGGTCAAGTTTTCTTTTCATAAGGATATTGGATTTCCTTCTCTCTTTTTTTCCTTTTTTTTTCTTCTTTTGGTTCTCGAGGAATAACTTCCTTTGGGTAGATAGATTCCTTTCCTAAAGTGGCCTTGTGTACACCAAAGCAAAACATAAATTTGCACATAAAATCTGTATTTTCCTTCCATTTTCTTCTCTCTTTGTTTTTTTTTTTTAATCTTCCCTTAATCAGTCTCTATGTTTCATGATATTCCCCTTTTTCAGTTTCGCCTTGGACAATTTTCCATTAGATTTGCCTTATGTTTGTGTATCTTGTGCCATATATTGAGCCATAATAAGTACATTTTTATGAGAGTGGACAATATGCTACATATATAGCTTCTAGATGTGTTACTTTGTACGACTGCATGTTTTTGATTGGAGAATGGAAAGCCTGATGAATTTGATTGTTGGCTGGTCTTGGTGACTCTTGTGCCAAAGAAACTCGTGAAAGAATCAGGGTTATGGTATGTTCATAATGTCAACTATTCTATTTCTACTAATGTGATATTTGATAAAATTAATTGTCTCGCACATATTGAAAAGTAAAACCTTTAATATATTTTACATTAAGCATCATATTGAGTTCATATTTTCTTTATGAATTTATTTAACATTTCTAGTTTGCACAGAGGTCTCTAGATAAAGTAATTGACTCTATCTTAACTAGCCCTGTTGCTTGATCCAGAGGAGGGGAATTCAGGTAATAAAAAATTCTTAATCTCTATATTGATCTGTCATTGATGCTATTAATTGAGTTTTACTTACCGGTTAATAAGTGGCAACAATGGGTATGGTTTCAAATGTGCAAGGAGATGGACCAACCAAAAGAATTTGGGATATGGCTTGCTTCAAGTAGAATGTGTGCTATAGCTTTCAACTAGTGACAAAAACCTATTATTTTCTTTGGGTAGACAAATCTATTACCATTTCATGATTCTGTACTAATAATAGCTTATTTATAGTCAATGAAACAACCGCTTCTCTTTCGTAATTATTTCTAAAACGTGATTTGGATTGGTTGCTTTGTTAAAAATTTCGTGCCAATATTTTGTATTTGTTTTTCATAAAACAATAACAATGTGATTTAAAATTCAAGTTTAAGTGAATGATAATTTCTTTTTCAAAATAACGTGTAGCGCGTAAAGAAATTTATGCATATTTACCT
>PYAF01004534.1:113865-127398 GCA_007407185.1 Glycine tomentella | reverse complement strand
TTTAACCCTAAAATTACAAGAAAACTCCCAGGGTTAATTTTATTCTACTCACAAAATTTTCTCATAACTTGATTAGCTAAAATCAATCCTTGTCTCTGAATAAATTTCGTAACTTCCTAAATATCTTATTATTAACAAATATAATTCCTAACCATTTAAAATATTAATTCAAGGTATAAGAATATTGGGGTGTTACAGTCAACTTATTTGGCATTTACTTTGTGTTTTGCAAACCTCCAATTAAATTGAATTGGCTCATGGATGAAATGGAAAACAAAAGAGATGAGATGAGTGACTAATATGAATTGAAGAACACCCCCATCCAACCACCTGCCTTGGGACAACATCATTTTTCATTTGGGACTTTATGAAATGAAAAAATATTAGGATTATTGTAGAGTACACTGCAATAATACATATACTTCCTCTGATGCTAAGTATTCTTTACTTGATAACCACCATTTATTTATGCTTCTATTTTGCAGAGGAAAATCTGGAAAAATTTATTTCCATTGCATATATAGATCCAAGAAACTGTAAGAACACACTATTCATGATTTTCTTCTGTAATGAAAGGAAATCTATATGACATGGTATCTTGGTACAGGTGGCCAGATATCTTCTTCCTTGAGCATTCATATTATCTAGCAATATCAACAATTGACAATTAATATCCAGTTTATGTTTTTAAATTATTAAATTTTCATTCTTTTTTGGTTACAGGATGGTTTAGTACATGTATATAATCTCCAAACTGGGCAGTGGGTGTCAAGTTTTGAGGCTGCTTTAAGTACTTAAGTGTTGTACACTTAAAAGATGATAGTGGTTATATTTTGTCCCAATTGGGTTGATCTCATTTTTCGTATATGTGGTGAAATTCTAGGTACATGGTTGTGTGCTACTGCCTTGGATCTTTGTGTGACTCATACTTTATTCATATGTGGTCATTAAATTGTTCCCCAGTTGTGAATGAGTGGAGAATCTCCTATTGTCCATTCAAAATAGCATTTTGGCCTTTTGGGAAAATAACTAACTTATTGGTGAGTTTGTTTTACTTTATTAAGCTGTCTTGTTAGGTTGAGTGGAATATTAACTTATGAAGTGACTTGAGATCTTCCTTTGCAGGGACTGGGAGGGGGTTGTGTTTGTTCTTATTTTGGCTGCTGACACTATCCTAGTTTTTTTGTTAGGTGAAGTCAAGCCCACTAATGTGTGAACACATTAAAGAAGGGCATTGAAACAAAGTGTGATTTCTGGTGGAGCTTGACTAGTCATCGTCTATGCTGTCTTTTGTAACAAAAAATATGGGCTTACTCTGTAGCAGAAATCGCCGTTATAATGATGTTGATGCTGAAGAAAATGCACAAGTCTGTTATAGTCAATAAAGTACATACATTTTAAGTTGTTAATCTTGAAGTTTTAAATACATGGCCTTTAATTTGACAAATGTATGTGCATTTGCAGACTGCAGAGGTTGATAGAAGAATAGAGTTAGAAACAAAGGCTGCAAAGCATATTCAGAAACTTCTACTACTTGGTATATTTTGCTTAGGCAGTTTTCTTGTACATCTATTGTGTATGCTTCACTAATACATTGTAAAGTTAAAGTTTTCCAATTTAAGCGATAGGCACTTGGAATCTAGCATAGTATAAGTGGTGAGTGGTGACAATGCTTCCCTAATTTGAAGGAGTTCCAAATATCGTTTGTATGTAGTTTCTTCTAGTGATTGGAGTGTTTTCAAAATAAAATTGGTGCTCCGAAATGGCACTGCTACTCTATTAATTATGTTATAATTTTTTTCTCCTTTATGGAGAAATATGCAATCTCTAAAGTACAAGGTCTTTTACTATTAAAAAAGGAAAGTTGTTTATCTTTTGATTGAGGTTTATCTGATTCATAAGAATATGTATGTTAGATATAAAATCATTCGAGTCTTCACCCAATATAGCTCAAGCTCAAGCTTTTGGGATAGTTTGTGATTGACATGATATTAGCATTTAGAGATTCTAGGAGCAAGTGGTCAATTATTCAATCCTTTCATCCCTCATTCTTCTAAATAAAAAATTTAGCAGAAAGTGTTTTAGTTTCTATTGTTCAGGAAACTATTTGATAATTTGGCTGCTTTGTTTGCTATGGCTGCTTTGTTTTCATGATCTAATGTCTTTCACTATTTAATGATGTTTGTTTTACGGAAATGACGTTTGAATCTATAATTCATGTCTGAGATCTCTTACCTTAGTTGCAAAATAATTCCAGAAGAAGAAAAAGAAATAACTATATTTCTTTTAAAAAAATATTATGTCATTATCCACTCATTGTTTGTGGTGTGAACAAGGTGATAAGATTCTTACCACATCATTGTGAGCTATTAGTATATACCTTTTTTTCTTTTTATTATTAATCCCTGTTTGCTGACTCTATCTTCAGCAAGGTTTATTGAAATTCATGTCTAGGTGTTGTGGGTCTGGATGTCATGGGGGTCTAACTCAGTTGGTTGAGTAAGGCTGCAAGAGTTTTTGTAAACCCCTCACATTTTCTTCTATTCCAATAGATAAAAAAATTCACATATGAGTTGAGTTTTTAGTCTTCAATTTTTTTATATTTATTTTTTTAATTATTTGTTCTAATAAAGTTCGTTTACACCACCTTCAAAATGTTATACATCTTTTAATTGTCATCTCGTTCAGGACCTCAACAACAAGATTTTCTTAAATGTAGTGAAAGGTAATAGATAATTTACACCTCTGTTGTAATAATAATTGGAGCAATCAAATTCTTTCATTAATTTCTAATTGGTTATATGATTGCTTTGAGTTTTGAAAGCTTATCAAGTTATTGTTGTTTCTGAATGTTCTGCAGCCTTTTCACCTTTGAAAGTTAGACTAGGTGGAAGTTTGCAAGACAAGGTAATATATGGCACTGGAGATAACCACCAACCTTGTACACCTTTTGTTAAGAACCCTTCTGAGATGTTTGGTTTCACTCAAGGGTGCCTCCCAATGGATAGATGGGATGAACTTAACTATTTTTTTTGAAAAGCTAGGTAAAATTCAATTCTCCTTGTGGTGCGTATGTGTGTTTTGAAGTAACAAGATTCTCGTTTTGAATTAATTGTGTATGGGGTTGAAGTTGTGTTTTCTTCCCCATTTTCTAACTCATTTTTTGCTTCATAAACATAATAGGATTTGAAACCCTTCTTCCTTCAACATTTCGCAAAAAGTTAACTTTATCTTGACCTTTGTCTTCATACTTTACATACCTTTGTAACTGTGTTCCATTCTTTCTTCCTTATTTAGACTTTCCAATTTATATTCTGCTAATTTTTATATCTCATTTGTTGCATTCTTTTATTATTTTTTTCACCATCATCCTTCATTACCATGTTCTTATTGCTCCTAGAGTCCTAGGCGGTGATTGTTTGTGTAAACTGTTACTTGTTTATCATGAATTTATTTAATTATGGGTTCTTTTTCAATTTTGAGTATTATATGTGTAGTATAAATTATTTTCTGGTTTTCTTTTTTTTAATTGCGAAAAAGACTTTGTCCCTAGTTCTTGTTCTTCACCATGTACTTTTCTTGCAGTATTTGAGCTTTTATTCATAGATAATGTTATTCCTTTTTCCCCTGCTAAACAGAGATTACGCAGAACTCCTGGAATGACAATGGATTGGCAAGTTGCATGTAATACCCATGTAGGCCTCCGACATGTTATCATTAATCGTATCAGATTAGCGCTTAAAAACATAGTTTATATAATTCAGCGGAAGCACATAATCGTTTTTCTTGATTCATTATGTATGGAATCACAAATATAACTGATAAAACACAAACCTTAACATATATCACGCCCCTGCTGATCCAGTTTCTTATACCATACATCATTAAGACAGATAGTTCAAAGACTTAGGCAGATTATCAAATGTATAACAGATATATACTCAGGGAAAGTCTCATATCATATCATATAATGGTTCTGTACATATATACAACAGTTCCCACACCACTCTATGGTGATACAAAAGAATAATAGCCCTCCTCGAGGGTATACAGAACTATACATCAGAAACAAAACCAAAATAGAGCCTTCAAGCTTTCCATGCCGCTCCTCAGTCAAGCAGCCTAGTCTCTGCTGGGCCTCTTGCCCTGAGACTGATCTTCTCTTCTAGCAAGATCACCTGAAATCATATAAACCCCACACGGGGTGAGATAACATATCTCAGTAAGCTCAGGGTCCTTAGGAAATCATTCCCACCCTGGCTCACGGATCCACAACACACAAACAGACAAACATAACGAGCATGGCCCACTGGCATAATCATCATATTCTCAACACATGACAGGTGGCAGAGCTCCTCAATGCCTGGCGGAGCTCCTCAACGCCCTGACGGAGCTCCTCAACGTCAGTAACCTGTCAATATATGGCAGAGCTCCTCAATGCCATGGGCGGAGCTCCTCAATGCCCTAAATACACGACAGAGCTCCTCAATGCCGGTATTCATCTATTGGCCAATAGATATATCTCAATCATAGCATACATATATCCAATACAGATGCACACAAGATCAATATAAACAATGCCATAGCCAATGCATGCATCATGAATCATGACCAACACTCCCCAGGAGTGTGGTGTGCAACCAAAACGGAAATTCATCCCCAGAGAACACTGAACTTGCCTGGTAAGGGATCACTCTACAGTTCCTTCCCAGGTCTGTGGCTCCCGCCACCGACAGTCTCACAATCAAGGCCTAATCAAGGCACATACAAATCTCATATCAAAGTAAGCCCTCAGGCATACAATTCACAAAACATATTATATCAAAATTCCCCTATCCTAGGGTTTAGTCAAACTCAGCCCACACCAGGCTGTTCACAGACCATTCAAGGTCTCTCAAGACTGAAAGCCACGCCTCTGAGTCATTCAGACTCAATACACATTCATACATGGCATAGCTTCCTTCAGCTTTAACCTCAATTATCATTGTAACGGACTGAGTTCTACTCAAAGTCTCGTTCAACTAGCCATTTGGGCTTAGCACAACACAATCAAGGCTCTAGCCTATCAGAGAACCATCAACAAGTGACTCTACACAAGTCACACAGGCATATACAGAGCCAAGATTCAAAGTCATCAGAATCAAAAACTGAAAGCTAATCCTTCATCTATACATCGCTCTAAACAAGTTTCTCTACAGGACCCTGGGCTAATTCTAGCCCCAGCTCATATGGGTTACTATTCACAGGAACCCCCAAAACTCAAAATCAATCGGAGAAACTTGAGTTTCTTACCTCAGTGGCAACTAAAAAGACCTCAGGACAGCTTCCTCGAGCTTTAGCGTCCTTTATATGCCGTGGGTCCTCGCCAATCTCAAGTTCTCTGAGTGTTTCCTCTGAGAAATCACTCCTCACTAAAAGAGATTTTTCAAGAGCAGAAATTGAAGGATTCAAGCTTCCATAAGTTCCTCTCACACTCAAAGGTCTAAGGGGGTGTTTAGGCTCTCATATAAGGTCCTAAAAAGCTTAGAGCAAGCTCTAATGGAGGTCTGGACGAAGGAGGAAGAAGAAAGGAAGAAAATACCAAGGTTTCCAAGCTTTTGGGCCTTTTATAGGCCTCTGACGTGACTTCCACGCTACCAGCGTGGGGCTCTAGAGAAAAATGGCTTTCTGGAACACTTCCCACGCTACTGGCGTGCCACTCTCACGCTACTGGCGTGGTTCCCATGCTACTGGCGTGGCACTCCAGTAGAAATCAGCTTTCTGGAGCACTTCCCATGCTCCTGGCGTGGCTTACAGCAAAACCCAAAAAAATAAGCTTTAAACCATGGTTATTATATTGCACCTGCAAGTCCTAGTTCATACATAATTAAGAGGATTTTGGGCTTGGAAATTCCAGTTGATACATACCCCAATGTAAGCTCTTACATATTCATTTGATTTTGATTGCTAGTTACAACTAGACATAGAGATAACGATGTTGTCATTTTATCTATATCTAGTCAAGTGACTCAGGCTGGATCCCTAGTGTCATTCCACTATCAAGCAATTTTTGGGTTAAAATTTATGCCACATAAGTATAATGTTGTAATTTTTGTCAAATACTTATTATTCCTATGAGACACTTCTTATTATTCTTAAAATGATTTATGGTGTAGATGATCAAATTGAATTTGTATTGGGTGATTTCTTCCTCTTAGCACCAATGTTAAAGGTACCAATGTTTTCAAATAACATGATTTGCTTCTTTTAGTATTTTTTTTTTTTGCTTGGGGAAGGTCAATGTCATAATAGATGTATTATGGCATGGCCAGTTATTTTTTAAAAACCCTTATGGCATTTTTTATATTTAATTATTCAATTTGTCAGTTCAAAGCTGGACTTTTACCCTCGAGAGGACAATGCATGAAGGTGATTAATTAAAGTATGGTTTTCATGAAGCATGGTTTTTCATTTGAAACGACATTAATCTAATTTAAAGGATGCTAGCATACATGGGGTGTGGTGTGTTATATTTATAAGGAATTGAAGTGATGAAGTTAACTATCCTTTTAACCAGCACTTTGTGAATTATACATTTTTATTTCAATTATCATGGATATGAATTGTGAAATGTTTTTTTTTTCCTAATGCTAATTTTTTTTCTTTTTTTCCTTTTGAATAATGTTACTGCTAGGCCACCAGCAGTGGAGAACCAAAGGGTGATGCTACATCTGAGGCAGTTAAAACGAGGTTGCCTAGAGAAATAAAGCTAAAGCTTGCTAAAGTTGCTTGACTAGTGGTACTGACAAATGCTATTTTCTTTGTTTTATGCTTCTGAAGATGTATACTATTTTACACTGTTTACTTAAGGTTGTGAACATTGTAATATTAACTATATGTTTTCATTGCATCAGGCAACGCACGGGAAAGTATCCAAAGAGTTAATTAACCGTGTTATGAGTATTCTGGGGCATCTGATTCAGCCAAGAACATTAAAGGTTTTGCAGTCTGTTAAATATAAACAGACAACCCTATAGTGTTAGTTGTTACAGTTTCCAACTTTAATCGAACTATTCACATCTTTTAGCTAACATATATAGTTCAAACTTGAAACCAAAAAGTTATGTGGAGTAGAGACTTAAATATGCTTGTTTTTCTCTCAAGTTCCTTGTCCACCAGCGATTTTATACATTTTTTGGGTTGATTTAATTATTAGTATATGATCTCTGTTTTAGTGCCTTAATGTGACGTGACTATGAAAATATCACTATATGATATATTAATAAATAATTAGTTTGCTAGTTCTTATTTCAATTCAAATTGTCTTCACGAGGAATAAAAATTCCACCTCTAATTTTTCTGCAAATGTGATATTATTTAAGGAAACAAATGTGATATTTAATTTTTTTGTGATTTGTATTTAAAAAAAGTAACAATACAAAGACGGTCTTTGTATCACATTTGAAAAAAAAAATATAAATAAATAAATCTGCAATCAAAGACGATTTTTGTTTGTAAGTCTACATATAAAGACAGTTCTTTCTAAAAACAGTCTTTGTAACCCATTTTAAAAAAATAAAAAATAAATAATGCAATCAAAGACGGTTTTTGGGGAAAAAAATCGTCTTTGTATGTTTACATACAAAGATGGTTCTTCCTGAAAACTGTCTTTGTATCACATTTGAAAAAAAATAAAAAAATAAATCATGCAATCAAAGATGGTTTTTGGGAAAAACCGTCTTTGTATCCCATTTAAAAAAATAAAAAAATAAATAATACAATCAAAAACGATTTTTGGGGAAAAACCGTCTTTGTATGTCTACATACAAAGACGATTCTTCCTGAAAATCGTCTTTGTATCACATTTGAAAAAAAATATCATGCATGCAAAAAACCGTCTTTGTATGTCTACATACAAAGATGGTTCTTCCTGAAAACTGTCTTTGTATCTCATTTGAAAAAAAATTAAAAAAAATCATGCAATCAAAGACGATTTTTGGGAAAAAACTGCCTTTGTATGTCTACATACAAAGACGGTTCTTCCTGAAAACCGTCTTTGTATCCTATTTAAAAAGTAAAAAAATAAATCGAAGATAGTTTTTGGGAACCGTCGTCGAAAGCTGTGCTTTTCAATGACACACGCAATAATGATGATTCTACAACCGTCATTGTATGTGGTTTAGAACCGTTGTTGAATGCTTCGCCTGTGATTCATAACATATGTGAAATTAAGAATTGTGATTTGTCCTGTGTGAAAGATAAGATGAAACAAAATGAAAGAAAAATTTCATGCACGACATTCATAGTATTTGCCATTCGTCTCGTGAGCAGTACACAATGAAGACTAATTAAATAAAAAGTGTTAATCAGTAAAACTTCACTCAGTTTTTATTTAAGTTTAAAGAAGTTCATGAACCAATTCAAAACAACCTTTTATTATTTGTTTAAACCAAATGAAAAGAATTTAAAATAAACAAAAACACCTAAAACTACAATTGTTTCAAAATGTATTTTGTATTCATAGTAAAAAAAATTATAAAAAAATGACATATAGATAATCCTTTTTACATTTTGCTCAACATCTAAATTTCATTAAACTTTTTTTAATAATTTTAAGCCTTGCATTAACATCAACTTCCAACTAAAAACTACAAAATTAAAATTTTAGTTAATATTTATTATAAATATAGCCTAACAATAACTAAAGAAGTGTATGTAATTATTTCTACTAAAAGAAGTATTTGAATGCTTGGTAAACTTTGACTTATCAAACAAACCTTGTTGTGCGTTGTGGACCCAATTACTAGTGTTGGTCAAGTCAAGGGAGCTTGTTTTATACACCTGAATTGTTATGGAAAAACTTCAATCATTCTTGGCTTATTCTACTGGCTCAATATATGCTGTGAAGACTTGGTTTAATTATAAAAAAATAAATAAATGTAAATGGTCCTATATCTCACTATCAAAACCAAATTAATTGACTTATTTAAATTTGAAGCTTTGTCTTATGCTGGACTAATAATATTTAGTTAACCTTTCAAGCCAAAAGACAAAGTAAAAATTGTAGCATTCAACTTTTAATTTGAAAAAAGAAAAAAGTATTTAGGTTCATAAGAAATGTGATTTGTCCTGCGTGAAAGATAAGATGAAACAAAATGAAAGAAAATTCCATATTTGCACGCATTCGCAATGATCCTACTTGAATCAAATAGTAGTGCCTTCAAGGTGAAAGATATGTATGGCCTAAACAAATAAAAATAAAACCAATTATAATTTCAGTGGTTCCAACCAAGTATTCCCTACAAATAATATACAAGACAATGCCAAATTAGCTTTCTCAGGCTTAGACTCAGTCGTAAAAAAACCATGATGGCTACTTCTGAACATTTCCACTACTTCAAAACTTGTCTTCTTTTGGCCATCCTTATGTTTCCACTAGTGCAACCATTCTCCTTCAACATAACTAACTTACGACAGCGAAAGCACAAGCCTTGTTGAATACGCAGGCGTTGCCAAGACTTAGAATGGAATCGGTGCTCAACCCACTCATCAATGGTGGAGATGGACGAGTCACCTATGTCCAACCACTGTGTAACGGATCGTATAGTAGCTACAGCCCATGAAATAGGGAAGCCCACTAGAGACCGAAAGAAGCCCAAGTATCTGACATATTATGAAACTAATTAGTGATCTGGTTTTCTTAATTAATATGGATATTGTAAGTGGCCAATAGGCCCATAGGGTTATTGCAAAGACTAGTAAGCCCATTGGGTTATCAAACTTATAAGGAAAGTATGCAATAATAAAGGGGTAATGAATATTGAAGTATCTTTTCTCTACCTTCTCTCTTGCCATTTTCTCTAAATCTCGCTGTGTGTTACGATTTATACGAATGAATACGGCAAGTGCACCGATCGTTTACAAGTAATAAAGTAGGTAAGTGAGTTATCGTCTCCACAGGGATTGGAAAGATTTTGCAGTAAAAATAAACAATTGTGATTGAAAACAGAAAACAAAAAATTACGCAGAGAGTTATTGAATGATTGTGTTGATTAAAAAAAATGAAAATTAAAACAAAGCAGTAAATTTAAACTAGGAAGTTACCAATGAGTAATAATTGTGGTCAGGCACAATCCCTTATGAGCATTACCTCTTTCACTTGAATGATTATGTTAACTTGAAGTTCACATATAAAATATCTCTCCTATATTTGTAAATCCTAGATAACTAGCGATTTCACCCTTTAATTCGATCGAGAACCCTAAACCTTTAGCGATTCCGTCAAACTAAGCATTTAGAGAATAAATCATATGAGTTCGTGTTATGATTACTCGGAGAATAAGTCTTTCCTATATTAGTTAACCCCTAATTTCTTAGTGAATCAACCCTTTAAACTGAAGTCATAACCTAATGTCTTAGTGAAATTAATCAATTTAAGCAATTAAAGAACATATTAGAAACTCCGCACCCATGCATCCCTATGTCTAGGTGAAGAACAAGTGTTATTCTTAACAAGTCAGATATTACAACCCCAACGTGTCCATTGTGAATTATAACTCTCAGTACTCATCTAGAGTGATCAATTCTAAACAAGATAAAGTATAAGCACAGAAAAGAAGTAAAATAAACAAAACATATGCATTCAATACCAGTCAAATTTCAGAGGATAACTCATAAGTTCATGGCCTTCCCACAACAGAAGCTTAGCCTGCCATAGGCCTCAAGAACACCAAAGCAAATGAATGAAACATTGTTGTGCAGAACTTTGGATCAGAATCTTGATTCCTAGGGTTTGCAATGATAATTTCTGGATGTTTTCTCTATTTTCTAGATGCTATATGTAAAAGGGATCCTCTTTACTCTGTTTAGAGGCCTCATATATATAGAACCTTTTAATCACAGTAACTAAGCCAAAAGCCTAACCCAATTTCGAAACATATCTTTTTAAAACAGGAAACAAATACGACATCCCGCGACCCGCGCGCAATCTCGCGCTAGTAGCGTGGAATGACAGAAAGAATGGCGTTGGTCGCGTTATGTATGGCGCTACCCGCGTGGCTTGGCAGAAAGAAACAGGCTTTATCTTTGAAGTTCTAACGCTACCAGCGTGATTTATAACGCTATACGCGCGGGTTGGCAGAGGAGAAAACCCTTAATCCTTGAGGTTCTGACGCGACTCGCATGGTAACGGCGCTACCCGCGTGGTACTCTCGGGTCCTCCTCGCTGGTCGCGTGGTTTCTTCCAATGATTGTTCTTCAATTCTGGACTTGACGCTACAAGCGCGGGTATGGCGCGAACCGCGCGGCTCTTCAGAATCTGGCTTCTTCTTTTATTTTCTCTTAAGTTCCTCTTTTTGACCTGCAAATACTTAAATAGTATTGAATTGCTTAAAACAATTAAAAATACTAAAAAGAACTAATTTTTGAAACTATTTCCTAACTATTTAGTTAAAATATAACCTAAAACTAAGCTAGAAATAAGATGTGTTTGCAACACATCACTCGCTATTCAATTGAACTACTGGATTTTAATGTTACATTTTGGTGCTTTCATTGCTTACTCCACCTTTCATTTCATGGCTGAGAATACTCGCCTTAAAGACATCGTCCAACAATTGGACAATATAGAGCAATAAACTCACCGATTAGATCTCTTGGAACAACAATTTCGTGCTGCGGAGCTTGACGGGAACAACAATTTTTAGACCTTCAAGAGTCTAACAACGTTTCCTCGAGTCTCAATCTCAGATCCAGTTGGCACTTCAACAAATTCTCGAAAGGCAACCACAGTCTAGCCTTTTAGGTCTTGGTCCAGCTTCCCACTCTGCCACAACCACTCCACCTCAGAGTATTACTTGTCCTTTTTTAAGCTGTTGTTCCCCAGATTTGCTTTTAGTGACCCCACTTCTTGGTTATTTGCTATGGATAAATATTTCAATACTATCAAATTGGCGAGTTTTGCGAGATGCTTTGCATTGTTAAAACTGTCTCCATATTCCAAGTGGTAATATCATGAAATGATGATACTTTATATATAATATTTTTTATAATATTTTTTAAACCATTGTATGTAAATATTTTCTTGTGGATGCGGGGTATACAAATGGCCCTAGATTTTTAGCACCTTATCGAGGGACTAGATATCATCTTAATGAATGGATCGGAAACACCCCTCAAAACTACAAGGAGTTATTTGATCTTCGTCATGCAAGTGCAAGGAATGTTATTGAAAGGTCATTTGGGGTATTGAAGAAAAGATCGAGTATATTACGGACTCCTTTTTTTGATATAAAAACACAAATAAAAATTATTAATGCTTGTTTCATGCTACATGATTTCATAAGAAATGAACAACAAAATGATCCAATTTTGAAAGCCCAAAACTTGGAACTTTTATTTGTTGTTGACAATGAGTTAACCAATCAACAAATGGAAAGAGTCACAAGCAATAACGGAGATGAAGTCACAACTATCTAAGCAATTAAGGAATGGACAAGATTTCGTGATACTTTAGCAATTGATATGTTTGCTACCTATCAAATAAGAAGAAACTTTGATTAGGGGAAATGTTTTTAGTGGATTTGGATTTTCTTTCTTATGCGTAATTGACTCTATACTCATGTATGAGTGGTACTTTGGATTTTTGTATTTCATAATACTTTGGATTTTGTTTTCTTTTTATGTGTAATTAACTTTATATTTTTGTACAATGTTAATTTGACATATCTTACCTTTATATAGGTGCAATTTGTAATATCTTCAATTCTAATCAAGTGTTTAAGCTTAGATTAAGCAAGGATTGAAGTGTAAGGGCTAAGGATTTATGATCAAGCTTAGAATCCTTGAGAGAGGTTTGAAATCCAAGTTTTTTAAGGTTTTCTGGCATGTGGCGCGACCCGCTTGGGGTACGGCGCGATCCGCGTCATATGAGTAAAATAGTGCAGATTGCCCTGCCATGCCACGCGAGTCACTTGACTCTTCACGCGAGTCGCGTGATATGGCCGAGGATATGGCGCGAGTCGCGCGGCAATCCACGCATGTCGCGTGGGAAGTGGCCAGGAAACAGGCTTTTCCTCTGTGAATCCACGCGAGTCACTTGGGATTCCACGCGAGTCGCGTGGAAGGCCAGAAAAGAATGGCGCGAGTCGCGTGGATAGTGGCGCGAGTCGCGTGGAATCGACGGGTCTGCTTTTATAAAAGGCCTTCAGGGCTGAGGGAGAGAGAGAGAAAAGGGAAAAGAGAGAGAGCGAGAGAGAGAACGTCCATTGATGAGCGTTTGAGCTTCATATCTCTTTCACCGTTCATCTAAACACCTCCGACCCAACTAAGAAAATGATCAGGACCTCAAGATTAGAGAGATACCCCGATTGATTTCTGAGATTAGCTGAGAGTTAGTGAGATTGGATTTCCCTGAGAGAACCCTTGGGAGCTCGGAGTTTGGAAGCGGAAAAGGCTGTGATTGGGCGATCTATCCTAGGGAAAGTGATTCCCTGGCACTTCTGATCATCACAGAGGTAAGAAACTCGAGCTCTAACCATTGGTTCTATGTATTGG
>PYAF01004534.1:73892-113765 GCA_007407185.1 Glycine tomentella | reverse complement strand
GGGAAGGAAAAACCTTCAAGGGCCCTGAGTTTACTGAGATTTTATATCTCACCCCGTGTTGTGGGGCTATGTTTTGCAGGTGATTCTTCCAGAGCAGCAGAGAGATCCCAGGGCAAGAAGCCTGTGCAGGATTAGCTGCTGACGGACACTCTAGGATAGAGGATTTGTGCATATGCTCATATATTTTGGGTTATGTACTCTGTATACCTTGATGGGTTATTTGTACAGTTTTGTATTGTACAGTGAAAATTCTGATGTATATTCACCATATTTTGATGTACAGTGTTATGATAGTGACTTTGATGATGTCACTTCTAGTTTATGCTTCCAAACTGCTTAAACTCTGATTGATTATCTGTCTATTTGTGATGTGTGGTTAGTAATGACCCTGATTAGTAAATTGGGGCGTTACACAATTATATATGTGAGATTAATTTTTTTTTGGTCTAGAGAAATGGAATCAAGCAATGTGAAGAACAAGTCAACTGGAAAAAGAAAGATGGCTAGTGAGGACACAAGAAGTTACTTCGCATGAAATTTGAAACTGGAGCGTGTGCTGGCAGATGTGCTTAGAGATAAAAAAAAAATTGGACAATAAAGGTGATGAAAATTTGGCAGATGTGCATTAGATGCGGATGATATCATGAGCAAACAAGCAATGAAGAGGAAGTGGTTCACAGTGTGAGTATTGACTTAGAGGGATCAAGTTCTGCCACAAGGAAACCCAAGTAAGAGTGGAGAGAAAGAAGGGGTGATTTCCTCAATGAAAGAAGTAGTCAAGTCATTGAAAGAATTTGTTGAAGTGACTAAGAAGAAGATGGAGGATAAAAAAAATGGAGATAAAAGAAGCTCAAGAAGTGGTAATGAAGTGGTGAATCAGCTAGATAATATACCTAATTTTAATAGTGCAATTCGACATAAAGCAATCGATTGGTTGACATAAAATTCCATTAAGTTTGCAATTTTAAAAGCTCTTCCATTGGATGAGAAGGAGGATTACATCTCGTCTTTTATGCCTTGATGCCAAATTAAAGGTACATTTGATATCATGACAAATATATTAATGTTGTTGTATATAGATTGCTTACATACCGGAAATTTTATGTATGCGTTGGTTTCTCGTTAATTCTAATTGTGGTTGGCATATTCACCGTGCATTTTTTGGGTCATTTGGAAAGCAATGGTTTGATTATTATAGGATAAACAAGTTCATATATCTTCTCATATATTTTGAATATAAGTCCTTATATTTTTTTCTTATGGTTAATTATGTGTCTAGTGTTGCGAAACGGAAAGTGTACCGTTCGTTTCAAGTAATAGAGTGAATAAGTAGAGTATCGTATCCATAGGGATTGAATTTCTAATTTTATCGTAACCTACGGTCTAAGAGATTAGAAGGAAATAAATTGTTTTAAGAAGAGTAGTGTTGTTGTGGAATTTTGCGAATTAAATAAATGACAGAAAATTAAGAAATTAAAAGCAAGTTTAAATCGATTGTGACGCAATTAAGAGAAATAATTATGGTCAGAACACAATCCCCTTTGATCCCTACCTCTTTCACTTGAATTGGTTATTAAATTCAATTACTTCTGATTACTCAGAGGATGTATCTCCCCAAATTTAGTTAAATCCTAATTCCTTAGCCATTTAACCCAATCAGAAATCCTAATTCCTTAGCAATTCTTATCAAGCTAAGCATTTAAAAGAATACATCATAAAAATTCTGCAATCATACATCTCTATCCCTAGGCAATGTAAAAACTGTTATTTTACTCATGTCAGAAATTAAAGTCCCAACATCCCTATTGCGAACTCTAACCCTCAGAACTTTAATAGAATGGTCACATCTAATAAAGAATGATGCAATGAAGAACAGAGTAAAACAAAGTAATCATAATAATCTCATATTAATAACAATCAAATTACAGAGGAATTCACATTGGTTCTTGGCCCTAACCACAATAAAGAAATTAGCCAAACATGTTCATGTCTAACCTCAAGAAATACAAAGACAGCAGAAGCATTAATCTTTCTTCAAATTTTGGCCTTGATCTTCTCTCCACTGTATTTCTGTTTGTAAAAGTATGTTTCTATTAGTCCATAAGCCTTCTATTTATCTCTGCACGTTCTTCTATTAATTAGGGTAATAAAACCCTTTTTCCTTTCTATTTTCGTGCCAAATCACTTTAAATCTGGAAACTGCGTAACTGTGACTCCTTTTCCTCTCTTATTGACTCCTAAATAACAAAATAATAATAAAGTAAATAATAAATAAGTAAATAAAGAAACTTAACTAATTCTAACCTATATTGCTAATTATTAATTGAATTATAACTAAATTAATCCTAAAAACTAAGATATGCTAGCAGCATATCAAATAATTCCTAGATTTAGACATTGTTGTCCCCAGCAACAAACAGAATCTCAAGATGAAGGCAAGGATCAACAATCAAACATAACATCACATTTAACAATCTTAGAATCACAATGATGAGTATAATCAAGTTTTACATCAAAGTCTCAACAACAATTTTCAATTCCATTAACTGTAAGAGTCAGACTTGAGTGTTTCTCACATAGATATATCTATTTCACTCAATGCTCAAGGGTATAAGGGTTTTTATAATCACTCAATCCAACACAGTCATAGCACTACCATAAGCTTGATCATATTCTCAAGTTCCATACGATAAGAAACATAAATGCATGCACAACTGATCAAAAGGTCTTTATAGGATTGTAACTTGGCCTGGCTTAAGGGTATGAATGTTTTGGATAATAGCTGGGTTAAGATTGGATTTAGATAGAATTTCCCAAGTCCGCTCAAACACAATATCAATTATTTCATTCTCATGTCTCCTTGTCCATATCTATAAATATTATCATAAACACCATTTTTTTAAAAACAAAGTAATCATAATATCAGACTGATTCTTTTCCATTGAACTATTGTCTTCTTGGGTATCTTTGTCTTTCCTCTTACTTCTTCTTAACTTTCTATGGACATTTAAC
Organism: Glycine tomentella; assembly: GCA_007407185.1. Taxonomy (NCBI): domain Eukaryota; kingdom Viridiplantae; phylum Streptophyta; class Magnoliopsida; order Fabales; family Fabaceae; genus Glycine; species Glycine tomentella. The sequence continues at coordinate 110,753 of PYAF01004534.1, read as the reverse complement.
TTTGCTATTTTTCAATATCTAGTGGTCTTAGTTCTAATTTTTTCTTCCTCCAATCTTAAGTAGGGTAGTCAAGGTGTATGGTTTAAATGTTAGGTATATGAATGAAAAGGCTTAGGCTCAAAGGGGGTAGCAATGGAAAAATTGAAGGTGGGTCAATTTGGCCCTGGCTTAAAAGAATAAACTGCCTTAATCATATCAGAATATACATGCATCCAGAGAAACAGAGCAAGTTCTAGAGTACTATCAAAGTGAGGTCTCTATTAGAAAAATAATTTTGTATGGGCTCAATCCTCACAGGCTATAGTCTCAAGCTAGACTCTGTTAATTTCATATCAAGAATCATTTCCTACTTCAACATGAGCATCGACATACAAATAATCACAATTCCAATCATGTTTCATGCAATCAATGTCATATTTCATTTAACTCATTCTTCCTAACAGAGATATCCAATTCCTCACTAATTCCACAATTCTAATTCTGAGATAAATAAGATATACTTTTAACCTTATTCAAACAATTAACTAAAATTTAAAACTAATGACTAAAATTTAAAACTACTAAAACTTAACAATTAAAAACACTATTTTTTTTGTTAGATATCCTTTGTCTCTTGAATGTGATTCTTCAAATAATGCATATGTGTCTATTCTCAGATTTATAAAATTGTTGTCCCAACAATAAACTAACAGAAACTTTATTTCCACACATGTATGCGTTATTTGAAGAATCATAGACAGGTGAAACATCAGCCTGAGCATAAACCAAAACAAGTGTAAATTAGCAAAAATAGAAAAGTAAAGATAAAAACAAAAGATAGATGGTGAAAGTCCAATCAATACTCCTAAAACTAAAACAATTATGACTCAGCAATATTAAAATAAATTAAAAGACTCAAAATTCTTGGGTTGCCTCCCAATTAGCACTTGTTTAACGTCACGAGCCGGACGCACCACTCTTTTAATCATCAAGTGAATTTAGTGGAATAGAAACCGTATTCCTATCCACTTGGCCTCCAAAGTAAAGCTTCAGCCGACATCTGTTAACTTTAAAAGACATGTCATTGTCTAAAGGAGAGATTTCTACTATTCCATAAGGACAAATCTTTCGCACCAAGAATGGACCAGATCAAAAGGGTTTTAACTTACCTGGAAAAAGCTTTAGGCGAAATTTGGAGAGCAATACCTGTTCCCGACTCAAATTCTTTTGGCAAATTTTATTGTTATGCCACTTCTTGGTCTTCTCCTTATAGATCCTAGCATTCTCACATGCAACTATAGGTGTTTTGAATGCAGTCTGGTATGCCCAAGGTGCATCATCAAGCTTTTTGGCCCAATCCTTCCTAGATGTTCCCACAATCTTTTCTAGAATTCTTTTCAGCTTAACTTTCGATGCTCCAACTGGGATATCATCTTCTTTCTTCTCAAGCACCTCCATTACTACCTCAAGCTTTTCTTGTATGGTCTCTTGACTTTGAATTTCTAACTCTTTTTCAAGTTCCTCTTTCTCTGTTTGACATGCACAATTTACGTTATCCAAAACATCTAGCCTAAAACAATCATGCTCTTTAGATGGATTTTTCATAGTATCAAAAACATTAAAAACAACACATTCATTATCCATCCTAAGTTTTAATTTGCCCTACTCTACGTCAATTAAAGCCCTAGCTGTAGCTAAAAATGATCTACCTAACAAAAGAGGTATTTCACTTTCACCCTCCATATCTAAAACAATGAAATCAGTAGGAAAAATAAACTTATCAACTTTTACTAAGACATCTTCAATAACTCCAACTGGCTTCCTAAATGAACGATCTGCAAGCTGCAAAGAAACTCTAGTCGCCTTAAGCTCTGAAATCCCTAATGACTTGCATAGGGATAATGGCATCAGATTAATGCTTGCTCCCAGATCGCATAGTGCTCTCCCTACATCGACATTACCTATAGCAATGGGAATATTGAAGCTTCTCGGATCTTTTCGCTTGGGCGGAAGTTTCCTCTGTATGATTGCACTGCACTCCTCATTAAGTGCTATTGTTTCACCATTCTACAATTTATGTTTCCTAGATAATAGTTCTTTCATAAATTTGGCATAATTGGGCATGTTAGCTAAAGCTTCAACAAAGAGAATATTAATATGTAGCTTTTTAAACATTTCTAAAAATTTATCATATTGTTTCTTTTGGTCTTGTTGCTTAAGCTTCATGGGATATGGTGGCTTCATAAAGCAAGAAAAATCCCATTTTTTCATTGGAATTGTAGCAACTGTACCTTTATCATTACCTACTTGTGTCTGTACCTCTGCTTCAGGTTCTACATTTGAAGTGGATTCTGCTTCCTCTCCAACCTTTTTCTGCATTGTTTTGGTCTTCTCTTGAGGTGTGATAATAGCTCCACTCCTTGTAGTGATTGCATTGGCATGTTCCCTTGGATTTACTATGGTGTCACTAGGGAATCGCCCTTAAGGTCTTTCAGTAAGCTGTTTTGACAACTGACCAATCTGATCCTCCAAATTTCGAATGGAAGCATCTTGATTTCTATGATGAGCTCTAGTCTCATTGATGAATGCATTGGTGGTCTGGATATGATCATTGGTAATCTTTGTTAATTGCATCAAGGCTTTCTCTAATTCAGATGGCTCTTTAGGTGGAATAGATGGATGTTGTAGATAATGGTTAGACTTGTAATCTAAACCTCTTCCTTGAATCCTGCTATGAAAATTGTTACCCATAGCAAAGTTCTGATTTCTCTGGAAATTCTGCTGGGGTCTTTGATCATTCCACACGCCATTCACTTGCACTGGGTCAGCTCCTACCAATATAGGACACTCATTAGATTCGTGCTCACCTTGGCAATATTCACAGGTAACAGTTGGCATTCTACTGGACGAGACTTGAGCAGCAGAGACTTGAAGTTTGTCTACCTTTCCAGTCAATTTGGCCAACTGTTAGGCCAACATTTTCTGCTCTGCTAACATGACATCACTGCTTCCCAATTGGATAAGTTCTCTCTTAGGCTGAATTGTAATGCTTTCATTCTCATCACGGGCTAGAGAATTAATTAGCTCATAAGTCTGAGCTGTTGTCTTCGATCTTATCGAACCACCAGCTGCAACATTAACAATCATTCATGATTCAGGAGTCATACCATTAAAGAAAGTAGTACCTGCTTACCCACAGACATGTCATATTGTGGACATCTCCTGATTAGCTCCTGAAATCTGTTCCATGCTGCACACAAAGTCTTTCTTCCATTCTGAGTGAAATTGGTGATTTCATTCACCAACCTATTATACTTCTCCATGGAGAAGTATTGAGAGAAAAATCTTGCAACCAGTTCTTCCCAATTGGTGATGCTATTCGAGGTTTGTCTGTCTAACCATCTGAGTGCTTTTTCCTTAACAACAAAAGGGAATAATCTCAATCTAATAGCATCATCTGACACCCCTTGATGTCTGATGGTTTCACAAATTCTCAGAAATCTTTCAATGAAGTCATGAGGGTCTTCATCATCTTCCCCACCAAACTGATTGCGTTCCACCAATATGATCAGTGATGGATGAATGTCAAAGTTATTTGTTTGGATTGGTGGGCTAACAATGCTAGAGTTTGGTCTAGTGAACAATGGAGCCAGAATATCCTCCATTAGTTTGTCTTCTAGTCTTGGCTGATTATTTGCTCCCTCAGCCATTTCTAATTCTAATTCAGATTCAGGAATTGAATCAAAATCAAAATCTTCTGCTTCTCTTCTTCTTTGTCTAGTTAGTTTCCTGTTCTTTCTAGCAGCCCTTTCTATTTCAGGATTGTACTGTAGATGATCAGGATTAACTGTACCTCGCATAAACTCAGGGAAGCAATTTAGTAACAAAAGAATTTCCAATCACAAAGATTAAAGTTAATATAAATTAGCGTTTCAATCTCCGGCAACGGCGCCAAAAACTTGTTGCGAAACGGCAAGTGTACCGTTCATTTCAAGTAATAGAGTGAGTAAGTAGAGTATCGTATCCACAGGGACTGAATTTCTAATTTTATCGTAACTTACGGTCTAAGAGATTGGAAGGAAATAAATTGTTTTAAGAATAATAGTGTTGTGTTGTGAAATTATGCGAATTAAATAAATGACAGAAAATTAAGAAATTAAAAGTAAGTTTAAATGGATTGTGACGCAGTTAAGAGAAATAATTGTGATAAGAACACAATCCCCTTTGATCCCTACCTCTTTCACTTGAATTGGTTATTAAATTCAATTACTTCTGATTACTCAGTGGATGTATCTTCCCAAATTTAGTTAAATCCTAATTCCTTAGCAATTCCTATCAAGCTAAGCATTTAAAAGAATACATCATAAAAATTCTGCAATCATACATCCCTATCCCTAGGTAATGTAAAAACTGTTATTTTACTCATGTCAGAAATTAAAGTCCCAACATCCCTATTGGGAACTCTAACCCTCAGAACTTTAATAGAATGGTCAAATCTAATAAAGAATGATGCAATGGAGAATAGAGTAAAACAAAGTAATCATAATAATCTCATATTAATACCAATCAAATTACAAAGGAGTTCACACTGGTTCTTGGCCCTAACCACAATAAAGAAATTAGCCAAACATGTTCATGTCTAACATCAAGAAATACAAAGACACTAGAAGCATTAATCTTTCTTCAAATTTTGGCCTTGATCTTCTCTCCACTATGTTTCTGTGTGGAAAAGTATATTTCTATCAGTCCATAGGCCTTCTACTTATCCCTACACGTTCTTCTATTAAATAGGATAACAAAACATTTTTCCTTTCTATTTTCGTGTCAAATCACTTTAAATTTGGAAACTGCGTAACTGTGACTCTCTTTCCTCTCTTATTGACTCTTAAATAACAAAATAATAATAAAGTAAATAATAAATAAGTAAATAAAGAAACTTACTTAATTCTAACCTATATTGCTAATTATTGATTGAATTATAACTAAATTAACCCTAAAAACTAAGATATGCTAGCAACATATCATCTAGGTTTGAAAACTTTATACCAATCATTACTAATTCAATGATTATTTGTTGATGTGCATGGATAGATCGTGAGAATATATTTTGGCTTATGTAGGATCTACTTTTTTTTTAATTAATCTTTTCAAACTATTTTGATGTCTTAAGTTGTATGTTGAAATCAGTAATGTTCATACTATTCTCATTTTTATATTTTTAATGACACTAGTGATGATAAAATGTAGAGAAAGTATTTTATATATGTTTTCTTTTGTTTTAATTTTTCTTGTTGGAATATTTTTTTATGCTTTAGTTCTAAATTTATATTTTTAAAATATAACTGGATAAGAAGATATATAGATTTTTAAAGCAATTATTATAACAATAATAATTTTTATTTATATGACCATTTATATTTTTAAAATATAATTGGATAAAAAAAAGGAAATATAATAAATTGAAATTATTTAATTCAAAATATAAGAAATTTAAATTATTTTATCTAAACAAGAAATTTCAAATTAAAAAAATTTAAATTAGTTTATCCAAATAAAAAATTTTAAAAATTCAAGAATTTAAATTAATGTATTTCAATTTTTCTAAATTTCAATTTCCTTAAAATTATAAAATGCTCCATCCAAAAAGATACTCTAAACATTCTCCACGAAGGACTCAGTTTTGAAATTAAATTCTTACGACCCATTCCAAGTCATGACCATTTCCAAACGTTTGGTTAGGGGTCTACAAATTAAATTCTTATGAAAATTTACGCCAGTGTCGTGTAAATCAGCAAGTTCCATGTCTCCCCTATAAATATGTAAGACTATATGCTAAATTAACATCCTCAGGCCTAGTAGACTCAGTCATAAACACCATGTTGCCTACCCCTGCATGTTTTCACTACTTCAGAAATTCTCTTCTTTTGTGCTTCCTTATGATCCTTCCAATAATTCAACCGCTTTACTTCAACATAACAACAAACTTTAACAACACTGAAAGCGCAAGCCTCATTGGATATGCAGGCGTTGCCAAGACTGAGAACGGAACCGTAGTGCTCAACCCACTCATCAACAATGGAGTTGGACGAGCCATCTATGGCCAACCTCTGCGCCTCAAAAACTCTTCTAATGGACATGTCACTGACTTTTCTACTTGGTTTTCGTTTACTATCGATGTGTCCAGTAGAAGCAACTATGGTGACGGCTTTGCCTTCTTTGTGGCACCCCTTGCCTACCAAATTCCGCCCAATTCAGGTGGGGGCGGTCTTGGCCTATATGATGAAAGTGCACCCCAAAATAACATCATTGCAGTTGAATTTGATACTTTTGTTAATAATTTTGATCCAACAATGCAGCATGTGGGGATCAACAATAACTCTTTGGTATCTCTCAATTATAGCAGGTTTGATATTGAGAGCAACACAGGGAAGATGGGGCATGCGTTGATAACTTACAATGCTTCTTCCAAACTCCTTGTTGTCTCCTGGTTCTTTGAGGGAACTACTTCTGGTTTTATGCCCAACACTTCTGTTTCATACCAGATTGACCTAGGGGAAATTCTACCAGAGTGGGTCACAGTTGGGTTTTCGGGTGCAACCGGGTTGTCCAATGAGGAAAATGTTATTCATTCCTGGGAATTCACTTCAACTCTGAATTCCACGCGTTCAGACCTAAACAAAGAAAGTTACATCATAACCAAATACAAGTTTCAAGTCAAAGTAGTAGTTGTTGCAGTTACTTGTTCCATTGTTTTTGTTCTCGTGGTCGTTGGTGTTTCTTGGTTGATCGTTATCAAGAAAAGAAGAAGTGGGGATGGTTTTGATTTGGACAAAGCATCTATGCCGAGAAGATATTGTTATAACGAATTAGTTGCAGCCACCAACGGGTTTGCAGATGATAGAAGGCTGGGAGAAGGGGGCTATGGACAAGTCTACAAAGGGTTTCTGACTGATTTAGGGCGCGTGGTAGCGGTGAAAAGGGTCTTTTCTGATGTTGAAGATTCTGAGGAAATATTTACAAATGAGGTGAAGATTATAAGTCGCCTAATTCATAGAAACCTTGTGCAATTCATAGGATGGTGCCAGGAACAAGGGGAGTTATTACTAGTTTTCGAGTACATGACTAATGGAAGCCTTGACACTCACCTATTTGGAAGCAGAAGAACTTTGACATGGGATGCGAGATACAAGATAGCGTTAGGTGTGGCCAGAGCACTTCAATATCTTCATGAAGACGCGGAGCAGTGTGTTCTTCATAGGGATATTAAGTCAGGTAATGTTTTGTTAGACACTGCTTTCAATACTAAGGTTAGTGACTTTGGGATGGCGAAGTTGGTGGATCCAAGATTGAGGACTCAGAAGACAAGGGTGGTGGGGACATATGGGTACCTTGGCCCGGAATATGTAAAGGAAGGAAGGGCTAGCAAAGAATCAGACATGTACGGTTTCGGGGTTGTGGCTTTGGAGATAGCATGTGGAAGGAGGACTTACAAGGATAGGGAGTCTAACCACGTGCCTTTGACGAATTGGGTGTGGAAACAATATGTAGATGGTAATGTTTTGAACGCTGCTGATGAGGGACTACAAAGGGATTTTGATGTCAATGAAATGACATGCTTGCTCACTGTAGGACTATGGTGTACCCTCCAAGACCACAAGAAAAGGCCAAAGGCAGAACAAGTTATTAATGTTCTTAAGCAAGAAGCTCCATTGCCAAATCTTTTTACAGACATGCGTCTTCTCATCCTCCCACAATGGCCAATCTGATTTCTTTCTATCACCACCATCATTGGCAGCATGGCTTTGCAATATATATCATTATCAGATCAGCTATCTATTTTATGAAGATGTAATTTTGGAATGTATCGTGTTCTGTGTGTGTGGTTTATATGTCATGTTTTCATGTAAATACATGCTAACGTACGCGTGAATGAATATTATTATATAGTATATTTTCAATGTAGTTATCTTTCTGTTTTATTTTATTTTATTTTATTTTATTTTTATTTTTAATATCAGCAGTTATCAATATTCTCGTATGATGAACAATATATTATGAATCCAAAAGTTAATATGTTCAGTAACCTGTATTAGTTTTTTTTTTTTTTTGGTAACAATTAACCTACATTATTTTGATATCAATATTGGGGAGACTTGAAAATCCAGTTTCCAACTATTTATAAAATATTTTCAATATATTTTATTTATTTTGAAATTGATTTTTATTAAATTTAAAACCTTTCTAATCACGCCGCCAAACCTAACTCGACCCACACCGGGTGCCGAATTACTATCGTACTTGTCAGCTTTTAACACAACAAGAAGTTCAATTTTTATGCAAGACGAAGGCAAGAAGCAAATGTCAATATACTTCACAAGCAATCACACTCTTTGCAATTTGTCCTTTTCATTAATTTGATACCTACATGATCAACTAGAAAATAAATTGCGGAAAAGAGTATTAATTTGTACATGATCAACTTCTGTTAATTATTTTAAAAAGGCTGACTAGCAATTAATCTTAACTATTGAATTTTCAATTAAAATTTTGGTGGAGTTTTTACAATGTTGAAATCACAACTCTAGTATTCCTTATTTGAAAATAGTTTCAATAGTTACGGTCTATTTCTTGAATATTGTTTCCTGCAAAATGATTCACAAACACCCTTTTGAAACTGTTGATTAAAATTAAATTTCTTAGTTTTTTTGCAAAATTGACTTCTAATATTATTGGAGATCTACTACGCAATATTTTACCCCTAATTCTTTCTCAAATGGAGGTCATGATGCAATTCAATGACTGACTCTCGGATGAGTACGTAAGTGATGGCAGAATTGGTACGCAAGGAAAGAAAGGCTTTTAACTAGCCTAGCCGCCCCAATGAACCTCAAAGCACTTCGTACCTCGATGCGCTTAGCTCTTTTTCTTTTTTTTTTTTTTCTTTTTTTACCTTGTGTGAAAGTTAGGTGGCGTGTAATTAATTTTCATGTGAGTTAACGATGATGCAAGTGTAAAGCATACAAATTGGTGGTAATTGCTAGCTCTAAGGTCACCATTGTATACTTCTGCATGAAAAACCGAAAAGGTTTTCATTTAAGGGGTCATATTAAGTTGAATTAACTCACTTAAGAGATAGATTGTTTAAGTGAAAGTGTATATAAGAGGTCTCACATTGGATAAAATTGAAAGTTTTGCAACATATAAGAGACAAGGACTTATAAATCTAATGCTTTAAGGTTTTGGGTTGGATGTAGTGTCAGATTCAATTGAGTTATTCACTCATGACTCATTAATGGAGATGTTCATAGTGTTTTCACCATAGTTCCCAACAAAGTGGAGGTCATGATGCAACTCAATGACCGATTCAAGCGAGTATTGAATTATGGAAGAATTGGTTGTGGAGATCAATTGGTGTGTACTGCTTGAGGATAGTATAGCATGTGAAGAAGACTCACTATATAATTGTAGAATGTTAGAATGCAAGTATGAGTAAGAAATCCCATATTGGATATAGATGGACAAATTGAGGCACTGATAACTAGAAAGGGCCCAAAAACCTAATGTCTAAAGATTGAGTTGAATGTGGTCTCAAGTTTACTTATACGGTTGATTCGTGGCACATTTATGGAGGTCTCCCTGATATGTTTATCCCTTTGTATTCCTAACACATACTGATCAAATTAGTTTATGGACCAAATCAAATGATAAGAAACTGGCTTTTCAAGTAGCTTTTAATAGGGTTGTATGTTCAATTTTATTGTTGGTGGATGTGAACCAAACTCATGCTTTTTGTATTTTTGTCTCTTATTTTTAGTCTTGGCATACTTTGTGCTTAGCTTGGTTACACGTTATTAATATATTCCTTTGGCTAATCCAAAAAGAAGAAGAAAACTAATTTCTCAAAAGCATATTAAATATAAAACAAGAACATATTGTTGCCATTAAAAATATGTTGATCAAAAGTTAGTTAGCCAAATCAAATCTTAGCCGAATAAGGATATTAGATATTTCGGGCAAAAGATTAAGATCTAGATAATTTGGCCAATTAATATGAAAATTCAAAATATTTGATGGTAAAGCAAACGGAAGTCGAATGGAAGTTACGCTTTCGATTTGTCTTTTAAAATGACAGGGAGAGAGAAATAAAAAGCATAGATCATATTTTTTAAATCATATTCTACATCGGTTATGTAATAAACAATTTAGAAAGTGATTATACAACATCGGTCATAAGAAAATCAATGTGAAAAACCGATGTTGAAAGTGTATTTTTACAAAAACCGATGTTGTTATGTAAATTCTACATCGGTTTTTTACAAAAAACTAATGTTATGTAAATTCAACATCGATGTTTACGATAAAGTCGTTCTTGAATTTATATATTTTACATTTTTTTTGTTAATTTTTTATTGTTCGACATCGATTTTTTAAGAAAATTGATGTTGTGTAGTTATGTTAATATCGATTTTCAAAAACCAATGTTAACGTTGATACTTTCAACATTGATCGTTTCAACATCAATTAAAACCCGATGTTGAATGTCTAAAAATCTGATGTTAAAAGCCATATTTCTAGTAGTGTGGTGACGACGATGTCGTGCCCGTGTATAATTCGTTGAAGAGTGGTATAATAACAAATTCTAATGTTAACTTATGTTTTTAAGTATTTTAAAGAACATTAATTGTGCATATTGATTTGTATTTCCCCAATGTCTTTAGAGATCTCATGATTGAACACAATTAGAATTCTAAATCCCTTCTATCGTAGCATCGAGACATTTCCTTCCATTTTTTGGTGTCATTAAGCTTCGATAATAGTGCCTTCAGTTGTCATTAAGTTCTTGCACAACACAGGTTCTCTCTTTTGCATTTTCTATGCATTAGTGGTTTTGGGGAATGTTCCAAACAAATTTGAGGAAAATTATAATAACCTAGGCTTTTTATAAAAAGGAATAAAAGAAATAAAAATTTAAATTTATAAAATTCTGTTGGAAAAGCCTTAGTGATGGATTTAGCGACAGAATTAGCGACGGATATAGCGACGAATGAAGTCTGGCGCTAGGAGCGCCATAGATGCTGGAAGTTGGTGCCAGGAGCGCCAGAGTGGCGTCAGGAGCGCCACAGATGCTGGAAATTGGCGCCGGTAGCGCCAAAGTGGCGCTAATGGCGCCAGATGCACTGGATTTTGGCGCCATCAGCGCCAGAGTGGCACGATCAGCGCGACATGTCGGTTAGGGCCAAGTATAAAAGGCCAAAATCGCGATTTTGAAGGGAAAACTCTCTTCTTCTTCCTCTGAATGTCCACCTCCATTGCTGAGTGCCCTAAGCTTTCTAGACCTTAATTCTTTCACCAAACCACTTCCTTAATGCACCAAACTTGCTAGAAATGTGTTGTGAGCTACAATCCTTCACTTAAATCCCTTGAAAACCCCTTTAAGCTAAGAATCCCTTTCTTAAGGGAAATCCTTGGAACTTGAGTTTGGCGAGGAATGGCGTTGGTTCTTGGACATCCAAGCTAGGGGAAGCTGTCCACAAGCCTTTCTAGTCGCCATTGAGGTAAGAAACTCGAGATTCATCGCTTGATTTGTGAATTGGAGTTTTTGGTGAATAGTGACCCACTGTTGATAGAGCTAGAATTAGCTCTAGGTCCTTTAGAAAAGTGTGTTTAGAACAGTTTAGTGATGAAGGATTAGCTCTCAGATTGTTGTTTGGTGAACTTTGGTTTTGGTTCTGTGTTATGCATGTGTGGCTTGTGTCTGAGTCACTTGTTGATGTTAAGACATGCAAGAGCCTTGGTATGTGGTTTGATGGACATGAGAGGCCATGGGAACGGTGTCTTGTGTATGGACTGAACCGTTCAAGCTATGTTGGAATTCTTGAGTAATTGATCTTGTAGAGCTTAGAGCTCTCTGTGTATGGCTTGTATTGAGTCTGTGGTGACTCTAATGCCATGTTTGAGTTGTGATAGACCTCTGAGGGTCTGTGAGAAGCCTAGTGTGTGCTGAGCTATGATGAACCATAGGTTAGATGACCTAAAGCTTATGGAAAGGACTGAGGTTCCTTTCATTGTGGCAGTTGAGGACTACTTGATATGCTTGTGCTTGTTTGTACGATTGAATGGGCTGTGATATGTGATTATATGCCTTGTCAGGGCTTGACACCACAGGTGTCAGTGGTGCAGGTCACCGCTCAAGAAGGACAACTGCAGAGCACGACCTTACCAGGTAAGCTCATCGTTCTTGGGTGGGTTTCCTTGCTCAAGTTTCACCAACCCTAAGTAGGGTATGGTTTAGCATGCCATGCAAGTTGATAATTAAGGTTAGCCAAACACCGTGATGGTGTTATGATGTGATTATTTGGGAATATATCTATGATAGACACTGAGATAGTGTTAGGTGGGTGATACGCTTGTTGGCACAGGTGTGCTATGACCTTTGGACTCATGTGATTGATGAACACTGTGATAGTGTTCTGTGATTGATTATAAGATAACGATTATGATAGTGGTCTGCGATTGAGGTTAAGCAGATACTGTAACAGTATGGTGTTAGTAAGATTCTCTGGCCAGTATAATAGGATCTATGGACTCCCTTGGAATGAGTGCCCTTAGAGGATGATCTTCCCTGGGAAGTGCCAGAAAGTCCTAATGGATGAGTGCTCCTTTGTGGATGATCTCTCTCAGACAGTGGACTGGAAGTCCTGAGGGATGAGTGCCCGTGTGGATGATCTTCCTCAGGCCGCGTATGAGAAACCTGAGTGAATGAGTGCCCGTGTGGATGATCTTCCTCAGGTAGAATTAGTGTGAAAGTCCTAAGGGATGAGTGCCCTTTGTGGATGATCTTCCTCAGGCAGTGTGTGAAAATCCTGAGTGAATGAGTGCCCGTGTGGATGATTTTCCTTAGGTAGAATTTGTGTGAAAGTCCTGGGAATTGAGTGCCCTTGGACGGATGATCTTTCCAGGCCAGGTTATACATACATATATATATATATATAGATATGCTGTATCTCTAAGAGAAGGTATCCCGAGGGGATGAGAGTCTCTTAGAAGAGCCATATAGGGTAGGAGTGAAATCCTAAGTGCCTCCTCAGGCAAAGGTACCTATAATTGCATGAGGTGTTGCACCTCTGATGTTGGAAGTGTCTTTGGAATGACACTTGGGATATGTTATCCTTGTGAGCTGGTTATAAGAGCTAGGATGATGTTTTAGTGCTATGATTATGGTTTTAGTATCTTGTGTGCATGCAGGTGAACCAGGGGGAGGGAAGACCTCCAAGAACCCTGAGTTTACTGAGATGTTTATCTCACCCCTGTTGGGGCTGTTGTTTTACAGGTGACTCTTCTGGCTTAGAGGAGCGGTCACAGAGCAGAAGGCCCTAGTAAAGACTTGCTAGCATGGTTGTGGGCTGCAATAGAAGAGCAGAGGGGTTCTTTTTGGTTGATATCTATTTGTATTCCCTGTGTAGGGAAATGGTGTGTGTGCACACCTATTATGTTGTACATATCCTGTTGTATAACCACATATGTGGTTTAAACTCTGAGATATATATATATATATATATATATATGATGTGTTGCAAACACATCTTATTTCTAGCTTAGTTTTAGGTTATATTTTAACTAAATAGTTAGGAAATAGTTTCAAAATTAGTTATTTTTCGTAGTTTTAATTATCTTAAGCAAAATTAATATCATTTAAGCATTTGCAGGCCAAAAAAAGGGACTCAAGAGCAAATAAAAGGGGGAAGCAAGTTCTGGAGAGCCGCGCGTATCGCGCCAAACTCGCGCTTGTAGCGTCAAGTGCAGAGTTGAAGAACAATCACTGGAAGACACCACGCGACAAGCGTGGAATCCACGCGACCAGCGTGGAGAACCCGAGAGTACCACGCTTGTAGCGCCATTATCACGCGAGACGCGTCAAGACCTCAAGGATTAAGGGTTTTCTCCTCTGCCAAATTACGCGAGTAGCGCCGTATATCACGCGACACGCGCCATCATTTCTGTCAATCCACGCGACTAGCGTGAGATCGTACGCGGATCGCGTGGAATCGATTTAGTTTCCTTATTTAAATTATATATTTCGAGATTTGGTACTGTATTAGGATTAGTTGCCTTAATTAAATGATTATATAAATATATTTAGTTTCCTTATTTAAATTATATATTTTAAGATTTGGAACAGAAAATAGGCCTTGTTGCCCTAATTAGATCTATCTATAAATAAAGGCCTCTGGGACTGACTCTAGGCATCCACTACCATCCACCAACACCTCTTATCATCCATTCCACTCTCTCTTTCTCATATTTTCACCATTAAAAGTCAAGAATCAAGGCAAGGTCACTCAAGAATGTATTATTTGACCGCTTTTGGTGTCTTGAAGCCTATGGCAGGCTGAACTTGTATTGTGGGAAGGCCATGAACTGATGTAACTCCTCTGTAACTTGAATTGGTATTGATTCTAATGTTGTTTTGATTATTTTATTCTATTCTGTGCTTATCAAAGTTATTCTTATTTGGAATTGGTCATTCTATTTAAGTATTGAGGGTTAGGATTCGCAATGGGAACGTTGGGGTTCTAATTTCTGACCTGTTTAGAATAATAGTTGTTCTTCGCCTAGGAATAGGGATGCGTGGCTACGGACTCTATAATATGTTCTTTTTCATGCTTAACTTAATAGAATTCACCAAGGAATTGGGTTTTTGAATTAGGTTAAAGGGTTAATTCACTAAGGAATTAGGGATTAACTAACTTAGGAAAGGCTTATTCTCCGAATAATCTTAACAAGATCACATGAGATATATTCTTTGAATACTTAGTTTGACAGATTCACTAAGGGTTTAGGTTTCTCGATCGAATTAAAGGGATAAATCGCTGGTTATGCTTTATTATGCTCTAGGGTTTATGAATTTAGGAAAGATTTATCATGTGTGTGACATAAGATAAGAAACCAATCAAGTGAAGGAGGTAGGAACAAAAGGGATTGTGCCTGACCACAATTGTTTCTTCCATTGGTAATTCTTTTATCTTTTTACTGCACTTATTTTCTATTTTTATTCAATCAATCACAACAACTCAACAACTACTTTTTATTCTTATTTTTCCGTTTTTAATTCCAATCGTTTAGAATTAATATTATTGTAAAAATTACCCCAATCCCTGTGGAGACGATAACTCACTTACCTACTTTATTACTTGTTAACGATCGGTGCACTTGCCATATCAATCGCGTATTTATACAAATCGCGCAACAATATATATATATATATATATATATATATATATTACAGAAATGATGTTGTTATGTATATGATAATGATTCCTCCTGATTTTATGTATTGAGATTTCTTGTATACCTGCCTATGATTTTGTGTTATGTTATACTGGATCAGTAGGGGCTTGATATTATGACGATGTGTGATGTGTTGTATATGTTTCATACATAATGTAATCAAGAAATACGGTTAAATATGCTTCCGCAATGTTTTCAAATAACGTTTTAAGCGTGATTCTGATATTATGAATGTTAATACACCGGGTGCACACGGGGTGTTACAAAAATATTGATGTGTATGTGATCGTGATTGATTCCTTTTTATTTCTTTTAAATTTTATAGGTAAAGTAATGATACATTGAGTAGTGCCCATTGTTAATTAACTGTGCTACCAAATAACAAATATTAAAGTGAAGTCATAAGGTAGATATCATTTTTTATTCTGAACCCGTGTTAGGTGATTCTTCATGATATCACTGTTAATTAACTATGCTGCCAAATAACAGATTATTAAAGTGAAGCCATAAGATAGATATCATTTTTTATTCTAAACCTGTGTTAGGTGATTCTTCAGGATATCACTGTTAATTAACTGTGCTGCCAAATAACAGATTATTAAAGTGAAGCCATAAGGTAGATATCATTTTTTATTCTGAACCTGTATTGAGAGACAATTAGCAACACAACCAAGACCAGGTAAGTCAATGTATGTAACTATCCAAGGGGAGGGCGACCATCTTGAAGACAAAGAAGTACCCCATCTGCCACATTTGAATGGGCTCGATATAGATTAATCCACACTGGTATTGTTGTGAGTGTCGACACGCATCCTAGCAAAAAAACGAAGACGTATTAACAAAAAAATTACTAACTTCATGATTGAAAACCAAATAATGCTTATAGTTCCATAGATTAGCCAAAGAAACATTAGGAGAAAATTATGGAGATAACTAGAAAAAAACAAGACTTGTGATATGAACAAGGCACCATCCTTAAAGCCAAAAGAAATAGCAATAAACCATTTGCAATAAAGCCAATAATGTAATGAATACCTGCTAGAGGATTAATATTGGCTAGTTTATACAACCGAGCAGTTTCAAGTTGAATTCTCTCCTGCAAGAAGACAATATATAAATCTTCATATTTGAACTATTATATAGAATTGCATTGGTTAGAGGTTGCAGAGCCATGCTTTTACAGTTAAAGTTTCTAGGCAATATTGAAAAATTTACCTAATGGTAGTTCCCGCAGTATTTTAATTGCATATTTTTTTTTTGAATTTTTATTCTTCTCCATTTACTCAGTTTGCACTATTATGGATACAAAATTGTTGAAGATTTTGTAGTAGATCATTTTCATCACTTTTTTTTATTTACTTTTAGATCTATGTAGTTAACTTGGACAATTGTTTTTTCTAACTAATCTGATATGTTGCCTTAGTCTCATATTGATCTGTCTTGAGATCATGTAGTTTGAGATATAAATTTGATTTGAAATTAGTTTTGTTGGTTTTTGGGTGAAATTCAATATTATTCTCCAAGTAATGAAGTTATGTTGCTATGCATTATATTAAAACCAGGTTTTAAATTGGATTTTATAAAATAAAAAATTAATTCATGTCATATTTTTCCCCATTAATTTTTCTTACAAAACTAATTCTGGAGATTGCACCATTTGGAAATTTGCAACACTTGCTAACAAAAAAGTTGTTTAATCTATAAAAGTTGTCTTGTAATTTTACAGAGAGAAAGATATGGATTCTTCTCCTTCGCTGGACATATACATCCCAAAACAATGGTCAGAGGCTGCAAAGTCCATTGCACACAGTTCAATGCCTCCTATTGCTCTTATATGTGATGCCAAGAATTATGGGAAGACAACCTTCTCCTCCTAAATGTCCTCTTGCACAAATACACCAAAGTAGCTTATCTGGATACTGATGTTGGCCAACCTGAATTTACTCCTCCATCTTTTCTTTCACTAACGATTGTTCATAAAGTAACTCGACGTAAGATGGTGAATCCCTATTTTATTTTTTGCCTAAAAAGCAGCTTATAATTTTTTTTGAAATTATTCTTTTTTTTTTTTTACATTCTTTTAGATTTGACAGTTCCATGCCTGAAAACACTAAAGAGGTATGAAGTGCTATTATGTCTCAATAATTTGGGAGCTAAATCTTTTTTTATTTTATTTGCTTTGAATTTGAAAAAGAGGGTCATTTAGTGTCTGTCACAAAAATCCAAATATTAATTGTTGATATATTAATTGTTGATATAAGAAAATACCAAATATTGTTAATATAAGTGCATTAAAAATTTTGTTTAAGCTTTTAATGTGATTTTTAAAATTATATGGAGGGAAATAAAGAGAATAAGCCATATTTTTTAACAGAATTATATGACATTCTACATCGGTTATGTAATAAATCATGTAGAAAGTGACTATACAACATTGGTTATAGAAAAAATCGGTGTGAAAAGCACACTTTCTACATCGGTTTTGCTAAAGCCGATGTTGTATAGTACTTTCTACATGGTTTTGTTGCTATACCACACCAATGTATAGATTGTGGTTTTCAACATTGCTTTTTGTAACCGATGTCCAAAACGACCTACTTTTAACGATGATCATTTCAACATCGGTTCAAAATTGATGTTGAATGTCCTCTAGAATCAATGTTAAAAGTATATTTTCTAGTAGTGGTGCCTACTAATGCTAGTAATTTGTTTGCCTCTACCCTTGGGGGGCAAGCAAGTGCAAATTATTACATTAACCATGTTGTTTGCTGCACATATAGGGTTGGCCAAAAGACCTCCAAATGTTGTTGGCCAAAGTGGCTTTCCTCCTATAACTCCTTTTGGGCCTCCTTCAAGGGGTATCAACTAAGTTATAAATGGAGATATTACCAATGAAAAGTCCTCTTATGTTAATAATGACGCAAGTCTGGGGCCAAATATTGTGAGTTAGATTGGTTATTAGCTGTCAAGAACTATTGATCCAAAGTTATTAGCCAAAACCATGAGGAAATGTTTCGGTATTTAACTGAAACCAATGGAAAAGCCCATGTATAAGAAATCGCATCTATAATGGGTGGATTGTATGATGCCCTTGCTGAAAGGGTATAAAACATCAAAATTTTCTACTTTTTCTAGTAAAGATGGCAAATCGACTATGGAAATATATGATGGTTTACTGCTCAAAGTGGTGAAGCAAGTCAAAATGAGTTTCATATGTTATAGCTCTTTCCTTTTTCTTTGACAAGAGTAGCATTTACCTTGTACTCAAATTTAGCACCTAATTCCGGTATAAAACTAGGTAGACATGGAGAAGTGTTTTCATGACAAATTCTATAGGCCTCAACCTGAAGTAACTATATCTAATTTGATGAACATGAGACAAATGGTTGTGGAAGTGGCAATAAACTTCATAGAAAGCTTCAGAAATGATAGAAGTTGTTGTTAAGTGAAATTACCAGAAGTGGAGTGTGTGGTTATGAAAGCTGGCAATATGCATCCTCAATTGAAAGACAAACTAGTGGCTTAAGAATATGGTGATGGCTTAAGAATATGGTGACCTCAATCAGCTAGCCTCTTAGGCTAACCACATATAGCAGTTTATACGTGAGAAAGAACTTAAGATAGTTAACAAACGAAGAGGATCCCATTTGATTTCATTAGTTAATGTTGATGAAGAGAATGTGGAAGCCTTTGTAGAAGAGGTTAAGATCATGGTCACTAAAATATTATAGGGTAACCTTATTCATGCCCCACATTGAAGCTAAGAAAGAACAAAGGTGTTGTTAGAGATGAAAAGTTTGAATATGATTTTGACATATCAAAAGCATATAAGATTTTCAATCATTTGATATAAGACCAACATATTTGGTTAAAGGATGGACATAAGATACCATCCCAAAACAAGTTGAAAGGGGAGAAATATTGTAAGTGGCATAATTCCTATAGCCATTTCACGGCTAATTGCATTGTATTTCGGTAAGCTGTTTTAGCGGGGATTATTTTTTGGCAATACTCATAGTTTTTACCCCAAGCAAATGCATTTCCTACAATTGCTCATTTTGTTGGTAAAGCATCTGTGGCAAGTGTGCTACCAGCGTTTTTGGCCAATCCTTGAAAGTGTATGGCTTACCTACAGTTCAGAACCTCTGTAATTTACCAACATTTTTAAACTTTTGTTAATGCCAGAGTCAATGCCTGTGATTTATAAACCTCCATAATTAAATTGTGGTTTACAGAGGACTTTGAAAGAAAGTCGTTTTAAGCTAGTAGATAAAGGTGCAACCAAAATGGCAGTAGATACATACCATTTCCCTAAGTTAGACATTAATATGGTCTCTTATGGGCAACCTGTTAACAAAGGAAGAAAGATGAAGCAGATCTGGCAGCCGAAAACATAAGGAAAATAAGAACCAAAGGATCCATCAAGAGGACTTTAGTTTTTGAAAGGTTGTAATCTCGACAACAAAAAAAGGGTGTATAGGTGCCTCAGCAGATTAACCAAAGCATATTTGACAAGTTAGAACCCCAATTAGAAGGAACTTCTAATGGATTCACTTATGAAATTATAGGTCCCAAGCTAGCCGATATACGGAAAGCTATGAAGAGGTGAGAAGAAATAAAAAAAGTTTGATAATTAAGACAATAGATGCACAATAATGTGAAAAGTTATGTTCCTCGAAACAAAAAGAAAGTAGTACTTCAATGTTGAGAATGGAATGAAGAGATTATGGATTACTGTTAACAATGAAGAAAATGGGGCATCTAGAATGATGAAACCATTTGCTAAAACAAAGGTAGGATAGTGGTGTGTGAATCAAAAGGCGATTTCAAACAAACCAATGTGAAACCAAGAGGGTTAACACGAACTTAGAAGAGGTGGATTCAAAGGACCAAAGTGTGAATAATATGAAGCAAACATTATCCATGATTGCAAATTTGAAATCTAGAGGCTAGGCACAAACTTCAATGGGTCAATGTAACGCCCCAATTCTCTAATCAGGGTCATTATCAAACATAAACCACAACAGCATACAAATAATCAGAGATTAAGCAGTTTGGAAGCATATACTAAAAGTGACATCATCAAATGTCATATGTATAACACTGTACACTATAATATGGTGAATATACATATAAGTTCCTCTGTACAGTACAGAACTATACAATATCCCCTCAGGGTACATCAAAATCCATAACCAAAACAAAATACAAAACATCTGAGCCACAGGCTCATATCCTCTAGCCTAAGGTGTCCATTAGCAGCTAATCCTGCATAGGCTTCTTGCCTTGGGATCTCTCTGCTACTCTGGAAGAATCACCTGCAAAACATAGCCCCACACAAGGGGTGAGATATAAAATCTCAGTAAACTCAGGGCCCTTGAAGGTATTTCCTTCCCCTGGTTCACTGACAACATATATATATATATATATATATATATCAACCACAATCACAATCAACATCAGTGAATCACTCAATCAATCATCATGCACAATACACCTTACCACAATCAGGCTATACACATCCATCAGCCAAAACCAAGGCATACTCATGGCATAAAGCCATTCATCACATCAATAACTGCCATGCGGAGGCTACATCTAAGTATATAGGAACATCTCCTCACAGGGAGGCTACCTCTATATGCTCGGCACATCTCCTGCATGTATCCCTAGCGAAGGCTTCCTCTAGATATATAGGTACATCTCTATCTCGCGAGGCTCATCTATATATCAGGTACATCTCCTTTTTGGTGAGGCTACCTCTGTGTACATAGGTACATCTCTTATCACGAGGCTACCTCTATGTATCACAGGGCCATCTCATCCTCTAACACAATACAATTGCCTGGGGAGGCTACCTCTGTGTATATGTGAACATCTCCACGTAGGAGGCTACCTCCATATCACAGGCTCATCTCTCACTAGGTCTTACTCAATCTCAAATCATCTATCCTACGACAATAGGATGCTATTCAAGCACAGCACGCATAATCAGGTTTCACATTCAACCAGATATGCCATAATTCAATCACATCATAGCCATGCATATCAATCCCCTATCACAGGGTTCAGCTCACATTTCAAGCATAACAGATCAATACATCACAATCTCCCTCTCATAGGGATCAGAACCTCAGTACACAGCATCTATATACATGCATACTCAAGTTTCCTAATCAATAAGGCATGTTATCAATGAATCATAGCCATATACAGCAATTTCCCTTTCTCAGGGATCCAGTACACATCAATTCCCTTTCAGGGATCAAATACACCTCAATTCCCTTTCTCAGGGATCAAATACACATCAATCATCAATCAACAACTCATGGCCATACATAATAATTACCCATCTCTAGGTTTAGATCAAACGTCAAGCATCTATTACCCTTTCATAGGGTTCAGACAACATCTACTATTTATTCACAACATTATACACATTCCTCTACTAATCTATACACATATCATAACCATAATCCCAGTGGATATATGGTGGAACGCAGCAGAGGATACAGAAACAAGAACCAAGAGCTTACCTGCTCTAGACAGCTCACCGGCTCTCCCGGCCTCGTGGTCAACACCACCAGAGCTCTCAAGCTCACGTCCTACACAAGACAAGCACATATACATATCAAATACGGTTCTAGACCATTCAAGCGAAAGGAACTCTCATCCTTTCTATAAACATAAACTAATCACTGTACAAGTGATCATCTGATCCTCAACAGGATCCTTCTCAGCCTATACCAGGCTACAGAGCCTCTACCAAGACTCTGATCAAGCTATGGTCAAGCATATTCCTGCTTAAAACCGACTTCTCATAATCACCAGTTTCAACCGGTCAATTTCATCTACAACATCTCATGAGCAACTTTGTCAACTGCTCTAAGGTCCAGACTAGTCAACTAGTAAACCTTTTATCTCTGCTAAGACTGACTCAGAGCCAAAATCAAACTTCATCAGTAATGATGATTCAAGGCTCTAACTTCCTCAGAACAGTCCTCTGAGCATAAGACTCTACAGAGTCCGAGCCTAATAACGGCTCTAACACCTCCAAAAACACCCCTCAAGATAACCCCAAAACTCCGAAACCCAATACACAGAACCAATGGTTAGAGCTCGAGTTTCTTACCTCTGTGATGTTCAGAAACACCAAGGAATCGCTTTCCCTAAGGTAGCTTGCTCAATCAAGGCCTCCTTCGCCTCTAGGTCTCAAGCTCTCAGGGGTTCTCTCTGAGAAATCAATCTCACTATTTCTCGCTCTTTCTCGAGAATCAATCGGGGTCTTTCTCTCCTCTCGGGGCTCTGATCACTTTCTCAGTTGGGTCAGAGGTGTTTAGGTGAACGATGGAGATGATATAAAGCTCTGTAGCTCATTAATGGCTTCCTCTCTCTCTTTTCCTCTTCCATTTTCGTCCCAAATGACCTTATATATAGGCTTGCCCGACGTCCGGCGCTGATCGCGCCGTGCCCCACACTAATCGTGCCACATTTTAAATCTCACGCTGATCGCGCCACAGGCTCGGGGCTCCCACGCTATTAGCGTGGACGTCCACGCTACTGGCGTGGAACTCCAGAAGAAAACGTGGTTTTCTAGAGCTCTTCCCACGCTACTAGCGCCGTACTCACGCTACTAGCGCGAGATGGCCGACAGCATTGGCATGTTTTATGCATCTGGCACGAATCGCGCCGCACTTCGCGCGGGTCGCGCCACAGGCCAGAACAACCTATTTCATCTCTTTCTCAAGCCTTTCTCTAATTATACTAAGCCTAATCATGGCTTAATCTAGGCTTAAACACATGCTTAAAAATTCAAGGTATTACAAAGTGGCTCTTGCATTGGATTATGCTTTTGGCAATCCATCAATCACAAAAAAAATATCTCAATTTATCTAAATGTATGCCAACCAAATTGATTGAAACAAATAAGGATGAAATGATATTTAATAAAATTGAAGACAAGGAAAAGAAAACATTGCCCAAAGCAAAAGAATTACATTCAACCTACCTACAATTGAAATGATCAAACATCTGAAGCCTTTATATGACAAAGCTCAAATAAATGGCAAAACATTTGCTAGAGTTTTTGTGGATGAGGGTGTTACTCTCAGCATAATGCCTCTAACCACTCCAAAGAAACTTGGTAAAATTAAGGAAGTAAGATCTTAATCCCAAAAATATGAAGATGACTAATTTCACTGGAGGAGTTTTGGTAGCCGAAATCATGGTTGGACCAAAAACTATGTATTCAATGTTTTTCATTGTGGATGTCAAACCAACTTACTCAGTTTTTATAAGAAGGGATTGAATTCATTCCAACCAATGTGTACCTTCCATGTTGCATCAACAATTGATGTTCTAGGAAGGGGACCAAGTACATATCATTTTGGCTGATGAATGTCCCTTTTCAGATAATGTGAGAATGGGCGGAAGCATCATTTATTCTCCTTGTTTAGCCCCTATACATGTTCCTAGTAATTATGAGGAAAGGACATGGGAATCTTGCAATCTAACAAAGAAAAGGGTTCATCATAAACTAGTACGCCAAGACACAACCATCAATTCAATTTGTAGATGGATAGACAAAATATAGTCTAAAAGGATTTTCTTGATTAGCTAAATTCATTTATTACTCAAGATAGGATAGTCAAATAAGATATGGTGGATGCACAAGAAGAAGTAAAGCAACATGAGGTGGTGTTCCTATAAAAAAAAAGTCTCCTAGTTTTGAAGCACAAGATCTCTTAGAAGAGGTCAACCTTGGGAACTAGTGATATGTTGAGAACAATCAAAGTGGGTAGATTGTTAGGCGAGAAAGATAAAAGTAAGCTTATTGAGCTAATCATGAAGTATAAGGATTGTTTTGCTTGGGATTATTATGAAATGCCAGGATTGTCGAGAGATTTGATGCAACATACATAACCAATTAGAGAAGGATTCAAGCCAGATCGATAGCCTCTAAGACAATGTAATCCACAACTTTTGCCTCAGACCAAAGGAGAAATTGAAAGAATGTTAGGGGCTGGTTTTATTAGGACAACTAGATATATTGAGTGGTTCTCAAATATTGTGCTAGTTATAAAGAGGAATGGGAAAGTATGGGTGTGTACCGATTTTAGAGATTTAAATCTGGCAACCCCTAAAGATGAGTATGTTATGCCTATATATAGTTGATATGTTGGTTGATGCAACAACTAATCAAACATGGTGTTCTTACATTCATGGATGGTCATTATAATTATAACTAGATTTTTATGGCTATTCAGGATGTGCACAAGATGACATTTCGGTGTCTTGGAGCTTTTGGGATATATGAATGGTTAGTAATGCCATTTGGGTTAAAAATGTCGGTCCTACTTATTAGAGGACCATGAATCTCACTTTCCATTATGCCGTTAGGAAAGACATGGAAGTATTCATTGATGATGTAGTAGTCAAGTCAACCATCATAAACCAACATCTGGCCAATTTGGAGCAAGCTTTGCAAAACATAAGATTTCATAGGCTAAAGATGAACCCAACTAAGTGTGCATTCGGAGTAAAAACTGACAATTTCCTAGGATTATTGGTGCATCAAAAGGTAATTTTGAAATTAATAAAAATAAGGAAAAAGAAGTTTTGGATGCCATACCACCTTAGAATGAGAAAGAGAAACATAGCCTCATTGGTAAGGTTAATTTCTTACGAAGGTTTATATCCAATTTGGATGGCATAATGAACTCTTTTTCACTTTTGTTAAAGGTGAAAGATCAAATGGAATTCATATTGGCGTAAGAACAACAACAAGCATTTGAACAAATCAAGCAAGTGTTCGCCGAACCGCCAATTCCAGTACCACCAATACTAGGAAAGCCTTGGAGGTTGTACATATCAGCTACAAATGAATCTATCAGATGCCTTTTAGCACAAGATGCAGAAGATGAAACCAAAAGAGCAATTTATTATCTTAGTCGATTGTTGCATAGTGCTAAATGTAAATACACTCTTGTGGAGAGAATTTGTTTATCATTATTCCATGCTTGTGCAAAGCTAGAATACTATTTGTTATCCAATGGAATATTAGTTTATGCAAATTTGATATTGTTAAACATTTTTAAATTGACCAGTTCTACAATGACGACTGAGAAATGGGTGATTAAGTTAAATGCTTATGCTTTGACATACGTATCATTATGGGATATGAAAGGGCAAGTTTTAGCTAACTTTATTACCCAACATCCATGTGTAAAAGTAAATGAAGTATCTGGATTGACCAACAATTATGTTAGTCTACAATCTTGGATTTTGAATTCTGATGGCACGAACACAAGAGGGTGTAGGAATTGACTTAGCCATCATCGGCCTAATAAGAAGGGTATAAAAGTACTCTAGGCCGATTGATTCGGAATAATCTAATAATCAAGCAAAATACAAAGCATTGATATGTGGTTTACATATATTATTGCAAAAAGAAGTAAAATGTGTACAAATATATGGAGATTCCTAATTGGTGATTTGACATATGAAGGGCAAATACAAATGCATTACCACTACCCTAATAGAGTTGTACAATTCGGCTAGACAATTACTTAACTACTTTGTCGATGTAACAATACATGTATACAAAGGAGAAAATGATGAAGCTAATTACAGGCATGGATACTATTGGTCAACGATTACAACTTATTATTATCGTTATGCTAAAGGATGTCAAGAATGCCAAAGATTTTGACCCTTACAAAAGATTCCAGCTGAAGAAATGCATGCAATGGTCAAGCCTTAGATATTTAGGGGGTGGGCCATGGACATTATTGGCAAGATTTATCTAGCTTCATCCAAAAGATAAAATTTTATTTTGGTAGCCATTGACTATTTTACAAAGTGGGTGGAGGATGAAACATTGGTTATTGTGACTAAAGAAGCTGTGATTAAATTCATTAAACATAGTATTATCTATCGATTCGGAATACCTAAGTCAATCATTGTTGACCAAGGAACTATTTTTACTTGACACAAAGTGGGCTCATTCATACAACAATTCAACATCAAGCTTATACATTCAACGCCATATTATGCACAAGCAAATGGACAAGTAGAAGCCACAAACAAGATCTTGATTGATATAATCAAGAAGAATTTAGAAGATAATCCAAAAAGCTAGCATGAAACATTGCAAGAAGCACTATTGGCTTGCCGATACACACCTACCAATTTAACCGCGTCTATTTATTGTGAAAACCAATGTTTACACACTGAGTTGTTTCTATACGCATCCACTGGATATAAATCACTTATACACTTCATTTTATATCCTTATGAGTGATTTTCAACAATGTACGATAGGATTATATTAGCTACAAAGGGAAGTGCAAATCTCACTTCTTGAATTTCAGTTTTGTCTCTCTTTATTTGAAATTGCTAAACTTTGAATTTAAGAAAATGGCAAAATAGAAGGGAATAGAAGGAATTTGTAGACTATTCCTCAAGGGTCACTTTCAACGTGGAAGAAGAGCACATGCAGTTAGTTTGTACTATTATTCTTATCCTCTCCATTCAGAGCACGCCATGTGGTTTCGTCTCCAGCTGTGAGACAACGGGCATATCAAGGCTTAGCGCTGATCCTGAATGGATCCTTCACTGAAGTCTATAAAATTTGTGATTGATAAGATGGACGAGGAATCCAAGCACACCATAATAGTCAAGGGTTCCAGTATTCCTAAGTAGTAGAAGTTCAACAAAACAAACTTGAAGGCTATGAAAGTTATGATTGACCTAGCCCAGAAAGAGGTTCCTTAAGTGGACAAGGAAGCTATCAATAGGAGAAAGCATAAGAGGCTAGCCAAAGGGATGCATGAGTAAGTTGGTGCCTCCACTGTTGCTTATCTAGTGACCGGTGCTCCAAAGAACAAGGTTGAAGAAAAGTTAGCCACTCAAAAGATGAGGGATTTAAGTGAGAATGACGATGAAGATGATGATAACGCTATACTTGTTCTATGGAAGAGGAAAACAAAAATTCAGCAACAAGTTTCTCCTGCACCTAAGAAGCCGGAGTAACTAGGGTAGCACCTGCGTCCAAGCAACCAATTATTCCTTTGGAGATTCCAAGGAGATTGAAGACTAGAGCCACCAAGGCTAATCCAAAAATAGCTGACAAGGAATGGGTTCCTCCTTCTCCACCATCATCATCAAGTGGTAAGGCCATGCATGATGATCCTATTTCTTCCCTATGAAATTGTCCATCTATTGCATCCAAGCAATGTCCACCTATATTTCCCATCCATTTGGATAGATTCAAAACCTTCCAAAAGTATAAGGTACCTTTGACATATACATAAATATTCCCTTTGGCATTCACTACATATAATTCTCAAAATCAACCATCATTTACTTATTATGAAGAAATACAAGGAGAACCCATCCTCAGAGAATCCATTTCTCTTTAGATGTTATAGCTCTTTTCGTGTATCTTTGATGGACATGCCAAACTTACTCTAATGGGATTAAGATGCAACCTTACTAGATACCTCCCAACACATCAGTGCATTTGTCCATCAACGAAGGTATCACGAGAAGTACCGTGGAGAAACTTGATGAGGTCCAAGGAATAGAAAAGTACTCAGAATAACATTCTTTTGGACTTGCTTGCAAAACACATGATGGATTCCTTTTAAGATGTACAACCTTTAAAAGTTTAGTGGCAAAAAAAGATCAACATATGAACGCCCCCAACCAAGCTCTTACCATTAAACCTAGATGATCTAGATCTCACCAACTCTTAGTACTCTAGGCTAGGTGGTTTACATGCTTAGAGGTATACACACAACTAGGAAATTGCATATCTTCCTGATTTACACATGTTTGAAGCCACTAATATCAAGATAGTTGTAGATAAAGTGTTCCTTCATATACCCATCTAGGATGCAGCCAAGAATAAATGATTCAGGCTCTATCAATATGTTGAAATTTCTACTAGGAAGATGAAGGTAGAAGTAATGAACATTCCCAGAAACTAGAGTTCTCTCTTCAATGGCAAGAAGTTGATTCAAGATCTAGATGAGTATGATGCAAAGAAATTCTGGAATCAGATAGTGTGGAATGAAATTTTAAAGGCTTCATCATCTGGATATGATGGAAGTGATAATGTTGATCAACACGACTTTGTTCAACTACTACATCCCGTTAAAATGTATCACTTTGATGATGCTTGTGTGTTTCACAAAGGACACTAACAGCTATGCCTTCATCACCAGGTTAAAGAACCTTCCTTCCATCTTTCATGAAACAACTTATGATCTTAGAACAATGGATGAAAGGGACTTCAAAGATCATATGACTCAGCTCTATGATGCTTAAAAGGAAAAAATGTTTAAAGAAGAGCTAGCTGGTGCAAAGGCTGATAAGGAGAAAGTTGATAAAGCATAAGATGAGGCTGCTACTGAGGCTATGGACGACAACATTATTAATGAGGTTATCATTGATCTAACTAACACTAGCGTCATGGACGAGACCTTAGAATCATCCAAAGTAGATCAAGCTAATGAGGTGGTTAATCAAAAGTAAGAATATGCGTCCAAGCAGTCAGAAACCTCACATGAAGCTACATCTAGGGACAAGGATGTGCCTGATGCAGTGATTTTCTATTCCACAAGCTCAAGTCCTGCTCCTATCAATTATGCCCCTCCTAATGTTGTGACCAGGGATCAAGTTCAAGATATGATTGATCAAGCTATGCACACCTTTTTCAATCGAAAACACCAAGAGAATAAGCAATCTAGGCTCCTCATGAAAAATGCCATTACAACCCAATTCTCCAATTTGTTGCTTCAAAACTTGCAACAAGCCTAAGTGTCTATTGTTAGGTGTTGTTGCCACCCCTAGCATCCAAACACCTCCTGCTATCGCCAACCATAACCAACAAACCTACAACCACTTGCTATTGAACCAACCCCTATAACAAGTGTTCCTTCCACTGCTGAAACAACAACTCCACAACCACCACCATCTTCACAACCTACAGAACAACCTCCTCTACAACTACAAGTTCAAGAGTGACAATGATGTCCTATCATCATTTATTTCTTTGAACCTTTAGTCTTTTTGTTAATGACAAAAAGGGGAAAAGGTTAAAAGAAATTTTGATCCTGTAAAGAGCATTTCTTGATTAATGAAAGTGGTTTGTTTGGTGATCTCTAAGTGTTTATTTTTGTTGTTGTGCATATACGCTTGAATGGTCATTCTTCATACTCATCTCTTTATCATGCATTAAAGTTGTTGAACTAAGCATGGTGAATTACATGAGCTTTGGGAGAAAAAGATTGATGCATTACATGAGCGTTTTGAAGATTGACTTATGGCAACTGATCAAATTCAGCTTAACAAAAGAAAAGTTGAAAGAGCATACACTAAATATGTTACGTTGAATCAGCGAAGGAGATATAGTCTGGATGTTGATATTACCTTTGGTAGAAAAAGATTTAGAGCTTGGAAAATGATCTTTGAATTTGGATTGACCAAATATTTAAAACTTTATCATCCTTATATATGAGAAGAAGGATAGAAGCAAAAAAAAATTGTAAAATAGTGATCACAAGCTGGTCTTTTAGCTAATCCAAAAGGTATCCAAAATCAAACTTATTAAAAAAAACATAAGTTCATAATGGATTATCTAAGGGTTGGCAGCTAGATCAACTACCATGTCATTCGACTCACTTGAAGAAGTACCAACATTTTCTATGTCTTTTTCAATGTGGTTCAGCAAGCCTAGCATCAACGTTGGTGGCAGCAATGGAAGCATTCTAAGCAACCACCACAACATCTAGAGACTTTGGTAACAATCTCAACAATGCGGTCCATGATTCCTACTGGTGGAATAACTACAGATGGAACAACTGAAGTAGAAGGAAACAAATGGAGGTACAAATAAGGCTTGCTTGGCTGAGTCAAAATCTTGTGGCAAGTCATCCCATGTCTTATTGTCTTTAGCAATACTTATTTCTTCAACGTTAAGATCATTTTCCAACTCTTCTTGTTAATGAAGTACATGGTTGATGCTGGGATCAAGTGAGTTAGCCAAGGTATAAAGTTGTACGTGTTGGTTTGAACTACCTTTAAGTTTTGAATTTAGAAAAGTAATTTTGGGAGTCAGGTCGGCTAGCACTTTCTTGATACGCCTAAGATCCTCGGTTAGGTCAGCAACTCTTTTGTTGAGATGTTCCTACTTAAGAAAATTAGCTTGTCATTCAACTTCAATAGCTTGGAAATTGGCAGTATATGTTTATTTTTAAGTTTGTAGTTTCCTTAGCTACTCTAAATCAACTGCATCAAAATCATATCAACGTTGATGCATATTTCGATTGAAGATCAGGTTGTCAATTGCAATGCTGATTTGATTTAAAAGTTGGCGACTGTTTCAAAGACAATAGGTGTGAAAAGGAACTTCTCCCAACATAAATTTCTCCACATGTGAAAAATGATCGCCAATAGGTCATCGATCTAAAACCAGTGGAGCAGAGGAAGTAAGAGATTGGAATATTCGACTAGGGCTTCCTTAGTGACATTCGACAAGATTGGGCATGTGAAAGCTGAAGTTTGGCCAAGAGTAACCACTAGTGCAGGAGGCACTACACAAGATTCAAATGGCACGTTGGAAAAATCTTCAAAATATGTGGTTTCCTAAAATATAAGCAAAAATGAGTGAAATGATCATAGTAAGAAGAAATAGAATTACTATGCCAATTCAAATACTTACATGAAGAAGAGCATCGATAGATCCATACTTCAGTCTTTTATGACTTTAGCTAAAAGCACCAATAAATTTCTACAAAAGCTCTAATTAGTAATTTGATAATTGGAAAGTAAGAAAAAGGAAAAGTTAGATATTTGTACTTGCCTTTAAGGAGGATAAGGGATAAATGTTTTCTTGGCAACACCAGTAGATCTAGTAGTTATATTAAAAGTTAAGGAGAAGTTTCTTCATCCACATTGTCTAAATCAATTGTTTCAATTCGAAATTTGTCTGTAAGAAGAAAATAAGTTAGCTGAAGGACATTGGATGAAAGAAAAAAAAAAGAAGGATAAAATTATAAGAGAAACCTATTTGGGAAGTTGTTGGAGGATAAAACTACATCTCTTGTTGGAGGATAAAATTATAATAAGGCAAGTCTATATGTACCATCTCTGTAGGGTCTCTTGGACAAACGTTTTTCACTCATTATCCCCCTATATTTTCTCTTATTTAACATGGTATTAGAGCTAGGTTGAACAAACAATGAAAATCGTCCCCATCGGGGGTCTACTGTCCCTGGTGGACTTTTATACTCGTTGTACCTTTTTTTGGCGAACTTTTTTGACTTTTTGCTTGATGCCCCTCTTTCCAACAAGTTTGTTGATTTGAGGGGGAGTTACTTGAAGCACAAAGAAATTTGAAGACATAGAAGTGTTTTGGACTTTCAACATGATTGAAGCATTGAAGAAAAGCTTGTGATCAAATGTAAAAGGAATGACGTTTTCTGATGATCCAAGTCATTGCATTCATATCATTCATAAAGCTTAAGAATTAAATCACAAGGCATTAGGAAATTATTTTGAATCTTGAAATAAACAAAGTGTTTTTGGAAAAATAGCATTTCACTAGTTTAATCGATTAATATAAGCAAAGAATCGATTATTTTGTTCTTGATGCTTTCTGGAAAATTCTCAAGAACAGTTTAATCGATTACACTATCGGATTAATCGATTATTTTAACTTAGAATACACATAATCTACCTTTGTGATCTTTTTAATCGATTACTACTGAGCTGTAATCGATTACACTACTCAACTGTAATCCATTAATGGAAATGCTTTGTCCTCACTCACACACTTCCTGAGAAACTTCTCAGGAGGTCACCCATCCCAGAATTACTCCAAGTCAAGCACGCTTAACTGTGGAGTTCTTATGTTATGGGCTACCGAAAAGTAGATGCACCTTGTTTGTATAGGTAGTACCTATTAAATCCTTTTAAGTTATCCTCAACTGTACAGTCTCATACCTGCACAGCCACTGAATTCCTCTCGTTCGGGTGTGTATTCGATTCATTCATGTACCTCTCCCGCTAGAAGCCTGCCAAGAGCCGCTCCTTGTCCGTGCCTCACTGCACCGGTGATCATTCCCCGCCCTCGTCAGCGCCCGGGATGTTACAGCCTGCTTTAATCGATTACCATTCATTGTAATCGATTACTTAATACAAACATGTTTTTCATAATGTCTGCTTTAATCGATTACCAATTATTGTAATCGATTACTTAGTTCAATGCATAATTTTCATAATGCCTGCTTTAATTGATTACCATTCATTGTAATCGATTACTTAATACAAACATGTTTTTCATAATGCCTGCTTTAATCGATTACCAATTATTGTAATCGATTAAATAGTACATATACATTTTTCATAGTGCCTAGTTTAATCGATTACACGTCGGGATAATCGATTAAATTGCTCGTTGTAGTTTCCCAAAATCCTTGTGAACACTTTAATCGGTTACATGAGCGTGTGTAATCGATTACACAGGGTGTGTAATCGATTACATATGCTAAATAATCGATTACAGGAGCACATTTAATCCATTACAAGTAGTTACAAAAATCAATATAAATAGAACCCATGCTCAGCTGTTTTCCGAACTTGAGTGATTCGTATTCTGAGCATTCTAAGGCATTCTAAACATTCACAAAGTGATTTTTCTGGGTTCATTAAGTTCTTGCTTCCATTGAAACTCATATGGGTCTTAAGGATTGAGTGAAGCAAGGATTTCTTTTCAAAGTTTAAGGATATCCATGTTCTCAGTTTGTTGATTGCATTCTACCTGGTAAATTCATTCTATGCATATCATCTTTGGATCATCAGGTGATTTCTTTCCTTATTCTTTGATTTTGTAATTCTCTGTTGAAACTTGTATTTGTTTTTATATTGTAAATGGATTTCTTGCTTGAAAACTAGAGATAGTGTTTCTCTAGGGGTTGCTAAGTAGTGTTCTTAGTTTGGGTTTGGCTTTTAAGGGTCTAATAGTGTTTTAGACTTCTAAACTTTATGTAGGGTTGATAAAGCGAAGCTTGTATTTTTCTTATAAGAATATTATTTGCAATAGTGGAACTCTACTCTAGTGTTGAGTAGAAGAAAACTAGATGTAGCTTCATAGTGTTTGAAGTGAACCAGTATAATTCTTTTGTGTTCATTTATTTTCTGCATATTTGATTGTCTCCTTTGTGAATTCTTATTTACTACTTGGTTCTTGAAGCATTACATCTCTTGGGTTGATCTTTGGATAAAGGTTCTTGGTTACTAAAGTGATAAAGATCCATTAAGGGAAAAACTCTGATTTTGTTCAATAAATTTTTTAAATTACCAAGCCTAACCAATTCACCCCCCTCTTGGTTAAGTGTGAAGTGTTCCTATATTTTACAAAGTTCCCCTTTTTTGACTTCTTTTCTAGTCACCGATGCAACTCTGGGGAATTCTTTTGTGAGATTTCCACTCGATGCCCCTTATTTTGGGCATCGAACACCATCTGAGCATTCCAACGTGTGGCGACATGTCCGCTCACATTTTCAACCTTTGTTTCTAGTGATAGACTCCCTAAATTGAGGTGCATAAAACTCAGTCAATTCACCTATCCTATCGTCGTCTCTTTAGCATGTTTTCTTGCCATCACTTTCAATTTGCTTATGGTGAAGAGCTTTTTGGTCGCCTATTTTGTTGTTGTCCTTTTTCGACATGTTCCTCAATGACTTCTATGCTTTGCTGGTTGGGCATTTCTACCACGATTTCCTTTCTTTTAAGTTTAAATAATTTCAAGCATACTTTAATGTTGGTTTGAAGCTTCCAAATCATGGTTTTAAGAAAGTCGGATCTTGCACAGAATTTTCTTAGACTGATGGGTATTCTAGCTCTCTTTTTCTAGCAATACTCTCCAACTTCACCAAGATCTTTGAGTTGTCTTCAAAATATTGTTTGAAGCTTGCAAATGTTGGTTTTAAGAAAGACAAAACTTGCTTTTCTTGGCTAATGGATATTCCAGTTCTCTCTTTCTAGCAATATTTCTAGACTTCACCAACATCCCTGAGTTGTCATTCAATTTCTAGTGGACCTCAATTTCTTTTTTTATCTTTTTTGTTGGGAATAAATTTTCTTGTAACAAGATGAAAGATTAGTAAGCTTCATCTTGACGGGGATGGTTGAAAATCAAGAAATATATCTCATTATTATAAATTGATATGTTAGTATTTCATTTAGGAGAAACATATCCCATTTACGGGAAACTACATCTCCTATGATTATATGTAATTAATGAATACCTCTAGTCTCACTACTACAAAAAGAGGCTTTTAAGACGGTTATTTAACCCCTTCTAAGACGGTTCCCCACCCGTCTTTGTATTGAGCGACTTAGAAAATCGGACATACGAAGACGGTTGTTGGATCGTCTTAAATGCCTTTTTTTTTTAAAAAAAAAAGTACTTTCTAAGACGGTTACGTAACCAACCGTCTTAGAATGTTTTCATTTTAAGACGGTTGTAACCCCTAACCATCTTAGAAGGTACTTTTTAAAAAACAATTAAAACAGATTCTAAGATGGTTATTTGCTGAAACCGACTTAGAATTTATTTCTAAGATGGTTCCTGCTGTAACTGTCTTAGTATCAGTATGTTTTGCATTTCGGTTTTGAAGATAATCGTCTTAGATTCTAGAGTAGGATTTTTTTGGGTATCTTTCTAAGACGATTAGTAGCTTTAACCGTCTTAGTAGGTGTACATTCTAGGACGGTCACAGCTACAACCGTCTTTGTTTGTTTTTTTTTTATTCATTTCATTCTTATTTTTTATTTTTGATTTTTCAATTCGTAGTATGCTTTAATTTTAAAAGTCCAATAAACATCAAGCTGAACAACTTAAGCAATTCAATATGGAAACTAAATGGCTTAAGGGCACACATATCAAGCATATGCATTGTATTCTCTTAAATATGTGAAGAAGAGATTATGGGAAGCCAGGAAGGCTCTGGGTTTTAAATAATTATTTTTAGCATATTCATATACTATTGAGGAGCAGAATCTATGAACAAGCAAGGGGGTTTCATCAAGCAACAATATATAACTAAAGCAAGAATGAACCATTATTTTGACATCTAAATTGGGTGCTGGACAAGCAAAATTAACTAATCTTTCCTAATTCCTATCCTCGTCATGCAAGTTGTGAGCCCCCCAAGAGAATCTTACTGTTTCATTGGGAGATTTAGACAAGGAGAGAAGCCGAATTTTATTCCGGGAAATTGAAATAACATCTTGGCCCCAAATGGAGAAACTGGATATGTCATCTGAATGACCTCTGAAAATAATGGGCTGCAATGATAAATTCCTGCAAGGGTAACAACTTTCAGGTGTCAAGAGGCACAAGACTTTGATCTCTTAATAAAAGAAAGCTTAAGAGAGACAGTTCTAAATGGTCCAAAACTCTAATGAATTGAAGTTCATGAGGGTGATAGCTCTTACATTCTTAAGTCCCAGACTTGTAAAGTTCTGTCCAAAGAGCTGGAAACAAGCAGATGCCTGCCATCTGTAAACAAAGACATTGATTGAAATGGCATTCAAAACAAAGAATTAATTTCACCTCAGAGAACCATTTCCATTTCCAATTACAAGAGTTTCAGCGGAGTTTAATAGTTGCATACAAGTATAAAGGCTTGAGCCAAAAGCACTAGACAATATTCAACTGGATAGTGTATTCAAATTAAGCACATTTGCCTGGTCACTATTAATTTTTGATGTAGAGGATGGATAGTGTAACACCCCGTAGGCCTTCGACGTGTTATCATTAATAATATCAATTTAGCGCTTAAAACATAGTTTATAAAACTTAGCGGAAGTATAGAATCGCTTTTCTTGATACATTATGTATAGAATAACACAAACCACTGAAAAGTCACACGCAAAACACATAAGGCACACCCCTGCTGATCCAGTTTCTCATAGCATAAACCATAAAGACAGATAACTAACAGAGTTAGGCAGATTTATCA
Source organism: Glycine tomentella (assembly GCA_007407185.1). Classification (NCBI taxonomy): domain Eukaryota; kingdom Viridiplantae; phylum Streptophyta; class Magnoliopsida; order Fabales; family Fabaceae; genus Glycine; species Glycine tomentella. The sequence continues at coordinate 74,451 of PYAF01004534.1, read as the reverse complement.
ATTACACACAGTTATACTCAGGAGAATAGGTCTCATATACATATCATAAATAGTTCTGTACAACTATACATCAAAGCTCACACCACCTCGTGTGATACAAAAGAATATCAGCCCTCACAGAGGGTATACAGAACTATACAATCCTCATCTGGTGTACATACACACCATCCCTGCTCTAGGGTACAAAATATAAGCAAAACAATCCAAAAATGAGCCTATAAGCTCCATCTTCTGCTACCAGCCAAGCAGAAATGTCTCTACTCGGGCCTCCTGCCCTGAGACTGCTCTCTTCGTCCGGAAGAGTCACCTGAAAAACATAATTCCCCACACGGGGTGAGATAACAAATCTCAGTAAGCTCAGGGTCCCTGGAGGCTTCTCCTCCACCCTGGCCCACTTTCATAACACATAACATCAGGCAATCACAAATAAATGGCCCACTGGCCTGGCCCTCTGGCCCTCATAACAACATAAGCATAGTATACAAACATGGAAGAGCTGCCTCAACGCCTGGAGGAGCTACCTCAACACCTATATCAGTGGGAGTCCGGAACTCGCACA
>PYAF01004534.1:46884-73792 GCA_007407185.1 Glycine tomentella | reverse complement strand
TTCGCATGGATGCACAACATATGGTACCTCCAAGAATAGAAGGAGCTACCTCAACTTCTAATCCCCTGGCCTGTGGGAATCAATCCCCTGGGAGCTACCTCAACCAAGAGCCAGCCATGCTAGGAGGAAAACCATCTCCTAGGGAGGTCCATATCTATCTATTGGCCAACAGATCTATCACAGTCATAGCATATCACAAATCAAGCACAGATGCATGCATATATTATTATGAGAATGCAACTACCAATGCATGCATCATGAAATGACCACCACTCCCTCGGAGTGTGGTGTGGCACACAAGATGGGAATTCATCCCCAGGAACACTGAACTTACCTGGTAGGGTCTCAGTCAGCAATTCCTTCCCAGGTCTGTGGCTCCCACCACCAACAGTCTCACAATCAATGCCTAACCAAGGCATAAGCAATTTCATATCAAAACCAGACCACAGACATGCAATCAGAACATATCATAGCAGAAATCCCCTATCCTAGGGTTCAAGCCAGCTCAGCCTACACTAGGCTGCTCACAGACCACACAAGGTCCATCAGTATGGAATACAATCCATCTGAGTCATTCTAGACTCACCACACACACACACATATATATATATATAACCTAAACTCTACTCAGCCTCACACTTCAATTGTCATCAGAAAGGGGCTGACGTCCACTCAAAAGCCCTGCTCCACTAGCCTCTCAGCTCAGAACATCACAATCAAGGCTCTAGCCTATCAGAGAACCATCAACAAGTGACTCTACATAAGTCACACAGGAATATACAGAGCCAAGATTCAAAGTTATCAGAATCAAAAACTGAAAGCTAATCCTTCATCTATTCTAAGCCCTGAACAACTTTCTCAACTGGACCCTGGACTAATTCTAGCCCCAGCTCATATGGGTCACTATTCACAGGGACCCCCAGAATCAAAATTAACCGGTGAAACTTGTGTTTCTTATCTTAGTGGCGACTCCAACAGCCTCAGAACAACTTCCTCTACCTTCTATGTCCCAATTACACTGTGGTTCTGCGCCAAGCCCAAGTTCTTTGAGCTTTTCCTCCGAGGTTCCTCTTCTCACTCAAAATGGGGTTTTCAAGGAAAAGGACGAAGGATTTCAGCTTTCTAATCGATTCAATCAAGGTTATAGGTCTCAGGAAGGTGTTTAGGACTCAAAACAAGGTCTCGAAAGCTTGGGCACTCATCAATGGAGGTTTAAGGACCAAGGAAGAAGAAAACTCACTTTCCCTCTCCTTTTTCGCGTTTTCTGCCCTTTATACTCGGCCTGCCCGACCTCTGGCGCCATCTCCGGCGCCATCAGCGCCACTAAGTCGGTTAGTCTGGCACTCTTAGCGCCACTCCCGCGCTCTTGGCGCCGGTTTTCAGAAATTGTGGCGCCCTTAGCGCCACTCCCGCGCCTCCAGCGCCAACTTCCAGAGAATCTGGCGCCCTGAGCGCCACATCTGGCGCCTCCAGCGCCAGCTTCCAGAGACCCTGGTGCCCTCAGCGCCACGTCTGGCGCCACCAGCGCCGGCTGGGAATCTGGCGCTCCTGGCGCCAATTCTGGCGCCCTTGGCGTGGACCTGCAGGGATTCTGGCGCTTCCAGCGCCAACCTGGCGCCCTTGGCGCCACATTCCAGAACGCATGGCGCCCTTAGCGTGGATTTGGCGCTCTTGGCGCCACCTTCCAGTGGGTCTGGCGCTAGCCCTAGCGCCATCAGCGTCGCACCCTTAACAGGGTTTTCTGATCCGAATCCCCGCGCTATCGCGCGGGGTTAGGCGCCGAAAATGAAGGTCCTTACAGATAGTGTATTTAAATGACTTTTTTTTGAATTGCTATAATTTCAAGATTTGCATACTTTAACTCATTCCTTTTCCTCAGACTTTTACTCTCTTTTTTTCTAGGTTAGAGACTACCAGTTCTCCAACTCACTGAATGCATAAAAATAATAAAACCATCACAAATTGTTGTTTTTTAGCGATTTCAAGCTATAATAATTCATTAACTAACTTATGGACTTAATTGCATAAATTGTAGACCAAAATGTATTAAACCATTTTTATATTAACAATTTAATTCTTATAGCTAGATTGAAGTTATATCAATGAACATAACTTATCATTTTTTTTATTTGTTAGTAAATGACTTTTCTTTTTTTTTTTTTTGTATTGCTATAATTTCAAGATTTGCCTACTTTAACTCATTCTTTTTCCTCAGAATTTTATTCTATCTTTTTCCTAGATTAAAAACTAGGATTGTTCTTGAACTCACTGATTATAGACTAATCCCGTTCTCTTGAATATTTATAGTTATTGGTAATGGTTTAAGTTTCAGATAATGGCACATGTATTATTAGGTGTATATACTTAATTATTTACCATATGCATCTCCAAATCTGTAGCTTGAATTGGTAAGTTGCTTTCCCAAGTCAACTACTAACTTGCTTGTAGCCTTATTAAAGCTAATAGCCAGATTATTTGTTCTATCTTGACATTCCCCAGATGTACTAAGCACCCTTTGAAGTGGAATGCAGCCCATTGGATCCAGCCCAAACACCATCAATTACCTTGCTCCTAGACCATGCAGTAGTTAAATAGTAAAAATCCATGATTAAAAATATAGTTAGAAGCTAAATGGAAAGAGAAAGAAAAAAGTGTTAATTGCGTATTTTAACACACTCTTTTCGACACATTTTTGTTAAAATTTATTATAAAATTATGAGTGAAATTTATTAAATAAAGAGTGAGACTCGTAATTTTATGATTTTCAACAAATTTCACATGATAATAGAAGCATATTAAAAAATGTCAAAAAGAGCATGTTGATAGCGTTATTAAAAGAAAATGATTGTGTTAGAGGGGATTAATAAATAAACCTTTAATTGTTCTCATAGAGTTCCTATCAAGTAGTCCATGAAGGTTTAATTATGTTTCTAATCAGTTCTTGTGTCCCATGAAACAGCTCAATTTGCTTGTAGAGAGAAAACCTTTGAATCTACAAGAGGAATGACTTTTCAATCAAAATAAATGTATAAACTATAAAGGATCTAGCTCCTCTAGAGTAAATTAAAAGTGAGTAATCTCAACTCTTATATGAGAAAATCAATAGTTAATATTCTAATATATGCATGTAATATCAATAATTAATTTTCTCATGAATGATTGAAACTATGTACTTTACTCTCTAATGTAAATTGTTTACTTTAGAGCTTTTGATTCATATATCAGTGCCTTGTCATGCCTATATACTAAATAGCTATATGAGAAATAGCATTGAAGTTTACACTTTGCAACTTACAAAATAACTGCATGTTTCATTCAAATTGCCTCCACCCCTAGAAGCATAATTCACTCCATTTTCCAATATAACATCTTCAGATAAAGATGGATCAAGGAATGCAGGAGGCCCAGGAAGGCCAATATTATCACCTGAACATGTGAATAACTAATTACAGAGTGAAACAATAGAAAAATGCCTTTTTCTCTCTAAGTAACAGAATAATCTCTTATTTCACATATATTCACATATAGCTCAACCCAGTACAAAAACCTTTGACAAACCACAACTAAATAGAAACTAAAAGTAAAAGAAGAAAAGGAGACATTTTTACACATTTGGCTAAAATGAAAAGAAAGTAGAAACAAGCAGCCATATATGGGCTTCCAGAAAATTATTTGCTTGTTATATAAAAACTATAGTAAAATCCCATTTTAGTCCAAAGTTGTAAACATTCATCACCACAATTAGTCCTTGACTTTTCTTCACTCTCTAACTTCATAAAACACTATTCACTTTAGTACAATGAAAAGACAAACATGAATGACATTTTGTAAAAGTAGTGAAAAAAGAATTTGCATATAGCACAAAAGTACTTGCCCATGCATATTCCACAGTTTATACAATACTGTTGAACCTGAGCATGAAAATCAATTAACAGATCAATAGCTGTACTCATATTTATGTGTACATTTATCTATTGATTATTATAGTTCAGAGTTTTAGAACTCACATTTTGCTCTATATCACATAAGGAGCAGATAACCTGAAAGTCAACAAAATGGAATGAAGTAAGCGAGTGAACAACATCAAATATACTTTAACATTGTGAATCAATATGATAAAAACCACATATATATTAGAATTTTATTTTACTTTATGATCCAAAAATAAGAAAGGTTTACTTAATGAAATTGCAATCTTACTATATATAAAAATGACAATGCTTTGGCAGCAAACATGAAAGTCTAATGGACATTATAGAAAAAAAAAATACTTTTTGATTTTTATGACCTCCCCTTCCCAAAATGCTCGTTCTATCTCTGCACAATAACCTTTTTTTTCTTCCTTTTCTTTCTATCTCTGCACAATGAATAAACAACAACAACAACAACCAATAAATTAATAAATCTATAAAAAAAAATCAAATCTAACACCAACCTAAATCCCCCAATGCCACAAAGAAAAAGACCCAGAAGAGGATAAAAGAAACACAAAGAAAAAGGGTTCTCTTACAATGACTAAGCCTTCAAAATGAAAAGTGTAACAACAACTTGAGAGTTGAGTTGAGCTGACCTGGGGACTCTCTTTAGGCAATGAAATGAAAGCACTGGCCACAACCACAATAATTGCACAATTTAAAAGTACATTCCAAGACGGTCATGGTCTGTACCCGTCTTCAAATTGAAACTTTCTAAGACAGTTGGTACGGATAACCGTCTTAGAAAGTACTTAAAAAAATAAAAAAGAAATGAATTTAAGACGGTCCAACAACCGTCTTCGTAAATCCTACTTTCTACGTCGCGCGATACTAGGACGATCCTACAACCGTCTTTGAAGGGGTATTTTAACCGTCTTAAAATCGTATTTCTGTAGTAGTGCAAAATCAAAGAAAATTAATTAAGCAACTTGTTTTCTTTTTTCTTATTGGTATTTTTAGTGAGTCTTCCTTATTTTATTTTATAAGTTAATTTTGTTTATAACAATAGTTACTGATAAAAATAATTCAAATATATAAATGTTGGTTTTATTTTAGAATTTAATTCCACTTTCATATAAGATAATAGATGTTCAATGAAATACAATACCACTTGCTATGCACCGTTAGAATTCCCCACCACCCCTGTTGATAGCACTTCCAAAGTCATTGCTCTTGAGACAATGCCAGAGAACACCTTGGACCATGGATTCTTAAATTCTCAACATAATATATAATTAGTGTAAAAGACTAGAAATGAAAATTTCCAGAATCTCTAAATAATAATGTCATAGTGGAATGAAAACCATCATTAAAATCAATGGAAATGGTAAACTTATTGTTAAGCAGCTCAAAAGATATAATCCAACTATTTTGCCAGCATTGTTATTCCAATAATATGATCATTAAAATTTCACTAGACAATAAAGGTTTTCTGTAAATGCAGAGCATATTCAAGGACTAATTGTCATCTTAAGGTGTGTTCAACTTTTTTATTTTTATTTTTAACAGTTACCAAATGAATAAAGTTAACTGCAGGGGAGTAGTTAATACAAAAGTACTAAAAATGCTAAGGTATAATCAAACAAAATTCTTGCCGCTTCCATCAACTGCCTTAAAGAATTTCTGGAACACTCACTTAAAGAAAAAGCTAATTCAGATGGATTTTGATCCCAATGACTCACCAGCCTAGAACTGACCTTGTTTCCACCTTGCGTTATCTGCTAGCTTTGCCCAACATGACATACCTCATGGACCATCAGACATTGGATGAACATGCTATAAGGTTGCAAGAAGAGGCAGTCCATCTGGCAAAGCTTCAATACCTTCATTATTTAATCCAATCCTGAAACTCCTTGAGCACCAACAAGTCCTATGATCAAAGTGCCAGTAACACCAATAGTACTAGCACTAGCCTGTAAAACAAAAATTTTAGTACAAATTTTAAAAATTGAAATGATCAAAGATCATATTTAGTTTTAAGAAAATTTTAAACACCAAAACCTTAACCAGGGCCTAAAGAGAAGGTCAAAGAATTGGTGTTCATACAATCAGAATTTGCACTGTCGTAAATGCTGTTCATATTCAGTGAAGCACTGCCAGAAAAATAAGTTTTTCTTATTTTTCATTGTTGGCATAGGCTTACTAGAATATGAGAAATCCATAGAAGTAAAGTCAGCTACAAGTGACGTTGTTAAGGAAATACTGCATGATCAACTGCGCCTTACTAGATTAACTGAGCTTGATTCAATTGCCAAGCAGATAAAGGTTCTTGAGTCCATAATGGGAGAAGATAACAAGAAGTTCACAAAAAATGAGGAATGATTCACCAAGATTGGATTCTAATGAAGAAAATGTGACAAGGGAGTTTCTTCGCATGCTTGAGGATCAAAAGGCCAGAAGTAATCATCCTATAAAATCTATATTACAATTACTACATCCTTTCTAATACACCAGTTGTCAATATTAGTGTTGGAAAGGTTGCAATCACCACTAAAAGAGCTTCAAATTTCTTTCCAGATATAAAAGAGTCACAAAATGGGCATTCAAATCGACATGATACCCTCCCAACAGAATAAAAAGACAGGCCTAAAGTAATAAGTCAAACTGATGTTATGAACTATCTCCAAAGGGAGGACCCCAATTTGATTCCCTATTCCAACTAACTTATTTATCAATGCTCATCTAACAGCTGGAATTCCACTTTCACCAGTATATCCCCAACTTTGTCTCAAATATATAAAAATTTAATTAAAAAACTCTGTGACTGACAGCTGAAGGGAAAAGAGGCAAGCATCTTCTTCACAAACTGCAAAACAACAAACAAAATTTATACACAGAACACATTAGCACATCACGTTCATTGTCTTTTGTTTTTTCTTTTATCTTGGAAGGGAGGGACAGAGGAGGCAAGTGATTACAAGGATACAACCAACAACACACTACCTGTGAAGAGCTGCTTGCCTTATCTTTAATGTTCCGTAGCTGTTCCAGTGCGTGGATATTATTTGAATGAGAAGATATCAAATTCATATACATTGAATTCCTTGATGTTGCATGGAAGTTATCATGGAACTACTCAAACAACAGATAAAGCTCGTCTAGTGAATTCTGATAAGATGTAAAAATGAGTAAGAAAACAGCAAGACACTACTAACACAGAAAAACCCAAGAAAATAAAACATGATTAAAAACATTTACCTGATAAAATGATACAATTTCAGTTGTATCCATGTTATATACACCAACAAAAGTTGTGTGTTCATCAACAGTTCGGGATACCTAAGGCTTGAAAGCATGAAATATTAACACATTTGTCATATTACTTCAATACAGAACATAATGATTCCACTCAAGTCTCCAGGTTGAAATTTTCTAGAATGTTTAATCAGATATAGACAAAAACCTGAGCCCTGACCCATTTTAACTAGTTGGACAAAATTGCAAGATATCAAAAATACTCATGGGCCCACTTAAAAATTGTAAGACTTTAAAAGTTAGTACTTAACAACTGAGACTTTAAGAGTTAGTACTTAACATGGTATGACTGCATGAGATCTCCATGACCATAGATCAAGAATTCAATCCTTATTGTCCCAGTCTGATAACTAAAATAAATTTCAGCAATAGGTTTAAGCACTGAGGGGGGAGTTAAAAGAAAATACCATTTTAGTTATAAACTTCAAGGTTTAAGCATTAATCCTTGACACTAGATGTTTCAACAAGACAGGATAACCCTGGTTTCAACCAAGGCTCTTTGTATAGTGAGGAGTCTCCTACAAAGAAGCTAGGACTCTACTTCAAGGAGGGCTGCCACATGCTTAAGCTAAAGGAAACAACAGTGCTATAGCATTTTTTATTTTATATTTTTGCTATAGTTACAAAAATAAATAAATATTATTAATAAACAACCTTGTAAAATGACATTATTTTATATTACAACATAACAGGCACACAATGGAAAGCTGATACAATAATATTATTAATAATAATATTATGACAGAGGAAACCACAAAGCAACAATTAGGCATGTGACTTGCTAACTCACCAAGTTAACCCTTGGAGCAAAACATTGAGAACAATAAATAAAACTAGAAATTGCACAGTGAATCTATAAATTTTTAGATATACAAGAACATTAATATTGCACATAATACTTTAAAAAGAAATAGTGAGAAAGTGAATGCTAACCTATTTCTAAAAGCTTGTTACTAATCAAGGGCACAACTTCACACAAATTTTTGCTTCATTCACAATCTATTGTGCCTCTTGTTCAGCAGCCAACAACTGCTGAATTCCACCTTGACCCCTGTTGGATGCCATTCTGTGATGAATACAAGCACTAACTATTAACAAATGGTTAATTGGTTATATGAAACTACAAGAAAGTAAACATGAAGCAAGTCCTCCATCAACATATATCAATAATTAGGCAAATAAAATAGCCATGTTTGTCAATTTGAAATTCCAAAAAAGGGCAGGGAATACAACAATAAAAAGAGAACTATTCTTATCATATGAAATTGAAAGTTTGAACTACACAAATTGTATAACCAACCAAATACTCTTGTCCCTCCAAACCAAGGCTGGGAAAAATCATTAGACGCATTACCTATAACAACATCATAAAGAATGGAAAAATCATAAATTGCAGTAATAGTTGCAGTTTCACAAGTGCCAAATTTTAAATCTGGTTGCAATTGGCAATCTTGTAAATAAATACCAGAAACAAGGGATAGTAAACTTAAAAATTAAATTAAAGGAAAGCAGGGATCATCCAATTACAGAATCACAAATTTTACACAGTCAAATTTGGATCCAAGAAAGCAGGTGCAATGCACTGTTTTCATTTTACTTTTGCAGATTGACGAAAAGGGGGAAAACCAATTTGCTATATTATTAATTGGAAAATGAGTCAAAATGGACACAAGAAACAGTGTGGAATTGGAATCGAATAGCATGCATGCATAATAGATCTAAAAGGGAAGAAGAGAAATGCGCACCTGTGGGATGTTTGTTGTTAGATTCAGATAAAATAGGCGGAGACGCAGAGATCTGTAATGTTAGGGTTTTTTTAGATTATTTGAATTTGAACCCTGAGATTGGCAACAAACCTTATCATCGATGTAACCGTGGACCTTGCCATCGTTGCTAGCATGGTAAACCTCGTAGAGTTTCTCAAAATCTACACATTTAAATGACTCCAGATTGAGAAAATTGGATAGAAAAGGGAACGAAAATAGATTACAGTGGTTTGATGAGACTCCTTTGGATAAGCTTGATATCTAGCACATAGGCAAATACTTAATATTATGTCTGGCCTACTTGCTGTGAGATAGAGCAATGATCCAATCATCCCTCTATACTTTGACTCATCAACATTTTTTCCTCTTTCATCAGAATCTAGGTAAGTGGAAGTTCCCATAGGAGTTGTTGCAATTTTGCAACTTTCCATTTCAAACTTCTTCAACATCTCCAAACAATACTTTGATTGACTTAGGAAAGTTTCATTCTTCATTTGTTTAACTTGAAGGCCAAGGAAGAATGTAAGCTCTCCCATCATAGACATTTCAAATTCACTTTGCATGCTTGCTGCAAATTCTTTACACATAGAATGGTTAATAGAACCAAAAATAATATCATCAACATAGATTTGTACCATAAACATATCTTTGTTATTCTTTTTTTATGAACAAAGTTTTGTCCACTTCTCCTCTTGAGAATGATTGATCAAGCAAAAACTTGCTTAGTCTCTCATACCAAGACCTTAGAGCTTGTTTCAATCCATACAATGCTTTTCTTAATCTGTACACATGGTTAGGATATTGATGATCTATAAAACCAGGAGGTTGATCAACATATATCTCTTCATCAATATAACCATTAAGAAATGCACTTTTCACATCCATTTGAAACAATTTAAAGTTCATTACACATGCATATGCAAGGAGTAATCTAATAGTTTCTAGCCTAGCAACTGAAGCATAAGTTTCATCATAATCAATGTTTTCCTCTTGATTGTAACCATTTGCAACCAATCTAGCCTTGTTTCTAATTATGATGCCACTTTCATCCAGTTCGTTCCTAAATACCCACTTTGTGCCAATAGGTATGTGAGTGGAAGATCTAGGTACTAGTTCCCAAACATTTTTTCTTTTAAACTGATTCAGTTCCTCATGCATGGCAATCAACTAATGTTCATCTAGTAAGGCTTGTTCAATGTTATTAGGTTCAATTTGTGATACAAAAGCCATAGTGCAACAAAGATTTCTTAAGGAGGACCTAGTTGATACTCCCTTTGATACATCACTAATTATGTTGTCCAATGATAGGTCTCTTGAGGTTCTCCAATATCTTGTGTTTAGGTGTAGTTGTTCCTTGATTTATGTCTTCTTTTGTTTCATCTTCTTCCAGTTGTTTGGCTTCTATGTGCTGCTGTCTTTTTTCTTTGCTTTCTGCATCATTATCACTCAAAACTTCTTCTTGAGAAGGGTTAGATTCATCACATACAATATGCACAGATTCTTCAACACACAAAGTTCTCTTGTTAAAGACCCTATAAGCCTTACTTTGCAAGGAATATCCTAGAAAGATAGCCTCATCAGCTTTTGAGTCAAACTTACCAAGATTGTCTTTACCATTGTTCAAAACAAAGCATTTACAACAAATGCCTTAAAGTGAGAGATGTTTGGTTCCCTTTATAGATTTCATAAGGAGTTTTCTTTAAAATGGGCCTTATGAGAATTCTATTAAGAGTATAACAAACCGTACTCACAGCATCTGCCCAAAAGTGCTTAGATAATTTTGTTTCATTTAGAAGAGTCCTTGCTCCTTCTTCTAGTGATCTGTTTTTCCTCTCCACAACACCATTTTGTTGTGGTGTTCTTGGAGCTGAAAAATTGCGATTAATTCCAAAATTTTCACAAAACAAAAGTGTTCATTTTGGAATTCACCACCATGGTCACTCCTAATTGAAACAATATTACAACCCTTTTCATTTTGAATAACTTTTGGCAAGTTTCTTAAAAGCTGAGAATGCTTGGCTTTTAGATCTTAAGAACAATGTTCATGTGTATCTAGAGTAATCATCTACTATAACAAGTCCATAATAATTTCCTCCTAAGCTCATGATTCTAGAAAGACCAAACAAGTCCATGTGAAGCAATTCAAGAGGTCTAGAAGTAGAAATCATATTCTTACTTTGAAAAGAGTTTTTAGTTTGCTTCCCTCTTTGACATGCTTCACAAATTTTGTCCTTCTCAAACTTAAGCTTGGGTAGACCAATTACTAGGTCTTTTCTAATTAACTTGTTAAGATGATGCATTTTTATGTGAGATGTTCTTCTATACCACAACCATGTTTCATTCACTTTACTCATTAAGCAATCAGTTTTATGTATGAATGCATGGTCAATAGTCAAGACATAAATATTACCCTTTCTCTTACCAATGTGTGCCACTTTTGCCATCATGTATCAAGCAAGTCTCACTGTTGAAGGTGACTTTAAATCCTTTGTCACACAATTGACTAATGCTTAGTAAATTGTGTTTCAACCCTTCAAAATAAAGCATATCCTTAATCTTTGTAGACAAGCTGTCTCCAATATTTCCTTGCCCAATTATTTTGCCTTTATTATTGTCCCCATATGTAACATATCCTCTTTCTTCAAATACAACATCAGTTAGCATAGATATGTCTCCAGTCATGTGTCTTGAGCATCTACTATCTAAGTACCAAGTTGAAGATTTTTCTCTAAGACACACCTGCACAAGTTAATTTAAAAAGAGAGATAGGGTCCCCAATTTAAGTTGGGTCCAAAGGGGTTAGTTGCTTTCTTTCTTTTCTCAACCCATATACATTCACCATTAGGAACATAAAGTTTGATTATCACTATTGTTAAAGAGGTTGAGTGAACCACCACTTTGGTGTATATTTGATCTTCTATAACAGTTACTGTTATAGTGGAAGTTTGATTTTGGATTAGTATCTCGTGGGTTTTTACTTCTTCACATTGAGAATGGTTTTCCCACGTTAAATAAATTGACTGTGTGTTTTTCTCTCTCATCTTAATTTTTCGCTTCCACATTTGATTTGATTTGAGGGTTTGATCGATACCCAACAATTGTAACATTATACTTAAATTACTCATGTTATTTATTTATATAATGGATTAACTTATGAGTCATCAATTTATATATATATATATATATATATATATATATATATATTTATAATTTTGATATCAACTCAACTCAACCCGCAATCCACCAAGACTGAGTTGAATTGAGATTACTAACCCAACCAAATATAAAAACATATGCAACTAAATTCAACTAGTTTTTAAAACAGATTGAAGATGAATTTGGATTGAGTTAACCTATTTGGAGATCCCAAACTTTATGCCTTCAATTAATAACAACTTTCAACTAAAATTAAATTTTTAAACTTTTAATTAAATCTATCGGTTGTGTTTACTAAATGTAGCCTAACAATAACTAAAAGAAGTCTATCAATATATAATTATATGTACTTTAAAAATATATATGTTCTAGCTGGAAAGCATCTTGCTTACATTAATTCCTCTATGTTAATCATGCTTCGTAAACTTTAAATACAAATGACTTATCAAACAAAACTTGTCGTGGGGTTCCAGTTACCAGTTTTTGTCAAGGAAGCTTATTCTATGGCTCTATGTTGTGAAGACTAAAGAGAGTCTATATGAAAACTTGGTAACTAGAATAAATAAAGAGTAATACTAACTGAAAATCTTTTTGACATTTTCTTTATAACTTATATTTTATAATTGATTGAAATTTATTTTGAAAATCATAAATTTTGTTAAATTTCACTTCTTATTTAACAATTTGTTTCTTATTTAAAAGTAAATTTAAGATTGATGATTTTCATAAATTTTAACCTATAAAAATAAAATAAAAATAGTATAGAATATTGCTAAACATTCGTCGTGAATAAATATTACGTGAATGACCATACATCAAAACCAAATTAATTGACTTATCTCGTTGTGAAGGTTCTTCTTTATAGCACAAAAGGTCTAACAGCATCTATTGAGAAAGATTAGCCGTGCACGACATTCACAGAGACGAAAATCTGCAGTCTCAAAGCGTGTCTCATTCCTGTCTCCGCAAATCAAATTTCACCATGTCATTTAATGGGTCCGGGTTATTTTACATTACTTTAAGGGGGCATTAATATATAACAGAGTGATTCTCGCTCTCACGTTGGTTCCTCAATTCTCCATTACAAAATAAAAGCACTATCTTCATTTATATTCATCGAGGGATTTGGTTCAGATGGTGTAAAATGTATGAATTATTATAAATATAACGTGTACATGCCCCAAATATGTAAAAAATATCTAGCATGGATGCTAGCCAGTGCACAAAAGCGACAAAAGTTTACTAGAAGCATCATACACTACCCAAAAAATTATTATTATCCGTGTTGTTAAGTTAACAAAGATTATTAGTGTAAATATAATGTTTTAGAATTTGAAGTTAAATTTAATGTGATGTAAAATTTACTAGTTAACTCATCCCATTAATATAGAAATCTTCTAATATTTTATCTCCTTTAATTCCTAACAAACCAATCAAATTCATTTATGGATCAAATCAAATCATAACAAACTAGTTTCTAAACTAGTTTGCAAAATGAGTTGGATATCATGTTTTATTATCGGTTGTGCATCAAACTCATTTTTCTATTCTCATCTCTTATTTTTAATCTTAGCATACCATATGCTCACCTTGGTTACAGGTTATTAATATATTTTATTTTTTGGTTTATAAAAAAAGCTTATTATTTCCTCTATCTCAAAATGACTAATGTTTAAATTTTTTACACAGACAAAAAAAAGTAAGTATTCCAAAAGAATTAATATCTATGAGGGAACAATTTTACTAAAATATCATTGTTCTCTCTTTTAATTTCAATAAATATATTATAAGTTCCAAAGATAACATTATTTACTATAGAAAAAAATTGTAATAGATATTATAATATCAAAAGTGATAACATCAATTAATTTGGAAATTTTTCAAAGACTAAGATTACAGTCATTTTGGTATCTAAACATTTTTTATAACTGACAATATTTCTTAACCATTTTCCCCCTACTTTTCGTCCCATTAACTTTTAGTCTTTGAGGGACTAAAATCAAAGATGAACAAAAAGTTAAGCAATTGAAATTAGTTAAAATAATTTTAGGGACTAAAAACATAAATTTTAAAAAGTTTAGGAATTAAAAAAAATAGTAAAACTTAAAAAAATTGAATTTCTCAATAGCATATTATGAACCCAAGAACATATTGAAAAAAAATTAAAATATCCAAAAAAATAGTAAATCTTTAAAAAATGAATTTCTCAATAGCATAAGTTATTAATATTTTCCTTTGGCTTATTCAACAATTTATTTAATAAATTATTGGGCTTAAATGTTACTACGTCCTGTCCTTTATATAAGAAACAAATGATAATAATATTTTGTTTCCTAATTATAAGAAAATATGATCACTTTCAAATGTATAATGACTAATTTTCTTTTACATCTTTGATTTATCATGAAGTTTATTAATGAGATATCACTTAATTATTTTCGCTGATGCATTTAATAAGCAATTAACAATATAACTTATTTTCATTGGTTAAAAAAATTCATATATGGATCATGAGTAATGTCATTATATTTCACTACTATTTGAGTTAATTAATTTTATGGGTATGTTTAGAATAAAATTTAAATTTATGACAATATTAATTAAAATTAATCAATTATATTTAATTATTTTTATTGATTTTGATAAATTAAGTATTTGTTTCTTATATTTTTTAAGACAAGATATTTGTTTCTTATATGTAGGATTATATGTAGTATTTTATTAGACATAATATATTTTGATGATAGTATTTTATGTTTGTTTTTATACTTTGCTCTACATTTTTTTAACTCATGATGATAGCTTTTAAAGAATATATTAATACTAAGACAATTTAGTAAATAACTTTATTTACATTATTTATTTCATGGGTCAGCTTATAAATTATCAATATTCTTACTATCTTTTTTAAAAAATTGGCAGATCAATACAACTCCACAACCTACAATCTATCAAGATTGAATTAGTTAAGATTTTTAACCCAATATAGAAAATGGTCTAACCCAACCTATTTTTTGACGTCCGGGTTTAAGGCGGATTGGAGATGGACTTGTCCAGTTTAATATATTTTTAGTTCTAAACTAGTTTGTTGACTTCTTCATTTGCACGGATCGTCCTGATATTTATATATATATATATATATATATATATATATATATATATATATATTGTATAATCAATTTTGTATATATTAAAATGATGCTATGCACTAAATTCATTTATTTAAATATAGTAGTACTTTTGTTCATTTCAATGGAAATGGAAATGGAAAAGTATTCTCTTTAAAAGAGTTGACACCTTAAATGGAACTTAAGCTAAAACATTCAGCGAAAGAATATTTGACTTAAATGAATATTATTTCTACGTAATACAATAATATCTTATACCATGACCATGTTGAAGATATTTCAAGCGGTCTATAGAAATTAATGGTGAGATCATGTGAAGAACAAAGTAACCACTTGCAAGACCCATGCATTAGAAATAAACGATTTATTTCCACATGAAACTGATAAATACCATGCCATCAATTGAGATTTGATAGTTCCTCGCGTTTTAGGTTTTTCTTTTTTAACCAAAATGTATTAAAAACAAACACCATAGCACAAGATGTGCATTTCAAAGATCCTTAAGACTATAAGAAAAGGAATGTATATCAACCACACACCAAGATTGGAACTAATTAATTCAACAATAGAAAATTAGCACATAGAAGTTATCCTTGGTAGCTCAAAAATCTATCTCAACATTCAACAATTGAACATAGTATTGGCCTCAAACTTTTGCGTCCAAACTAATAAAACTACATCCACTACTACATATTTGACTTTTAGTAATAATTTTTTTGTTTAACACCTAATAAAAATGTTGTTAAAAACTTTTGTCATATTTAAGAAATGTTGCCAAATTATGAATAAATGTTACTAATATATTTTTGTAACATTTTATCAAATGTTGTATATAGTCCATATTGCTAAACTCTGAAAATGTCAAAAAAAGGCTTTAACAACATCAACTATATGCAACATTTGATAAATATTACAAAAATATATTACTAATATTTATTTATAATTTTGCGACTTTTTTTTAATGTCGTCAAAAGTTTTTAGTAATATTTTTATTAAGTGTTAATTAAAAAAAAATCTCGAATTTGTACTAGTGATCAGCACTTACGTGAACAAAGATTTTATCCAAAACAAATTAGTAGACCAATAACACTTATTGCAAGAGTTAGGACTCACTAAACCCAAATAACTAATACACACTACAAAAAATCAACATAGCTAAAGTAAGATAAAAATCATTATCAAGGATAGTGAGTTATAAAAGTCTCAACTTATTGAGTGAGAAACAGAAGGTGGAAGTTGTGCAACATTGTCCACTTAATGATAAAAGTGATAGCGGATAAGTCTCAACTTATTGAGTGATAAATTGTAATTGTTTTATATTCTCCTCCTTTGGTCAGATCATGGATGTTTCTTACTGAGATCAACCTTTTCTATGGTTCTCAAAAAACCAAATTCAAGTTCCATTTTTTTAAAAAAAAAAGTAAAATATTTTATTTATTTTCTAAAAAAATAAAAGGAAAACTTCCTAGTTGCATAGTTCTGTTTTCCTTCACTTTTGAGCATAGAAAAGGAGAAAAGTTTCAAATTTCTTGACAAAAAGTTATGTGGGTAGTTAAGGACATAGTTTACCCTTGTAAGGGAGAAAACTTCATGTAGGTAGAGTAAAACTCTATGAGAGAAAACCCAAAATATTGTTACATATAGAATAGAATTGGGTTGCAATATCCAAAAGAAAAGAAAATGATTGAATTTATACTAACTAATAGGTTATCTAACACAATGGTCATAAACAAACAATAATAGACTTTAGCAAGACAAAAACATGATTGAATTTATACATATACAATGATATTAGATTAATATTTACTACTACAAACAACGTTTTCTACATTGGTTATTTGACTCATTCTATGTCGGTTCGAGAACCGTCATTGTATCTAACGTCGCTGAAAGCTAAGACATTCTAAGATGGTTGCTAGCCTAGAATCATCTTAGAATTCGTCTTTGAATTTTTTATTTTTTTACATCATTCTAAGACAGTTATTGGAAAGAAACGTCTTAGAATGCCACATTCTAAAGCGGTTATAAGCTATAACCATCTTAGAATTTGACATTCAAAGACAGTTCTTTGTTCATAATCGTCTTAGAATGGGGCATTCGAAGACGGTTGTTAGCATATAATCGATTAATTCGTCATGTAATCGATTAACATAGAGTTTTCCCATTTCACTAAGTGGTTAGTAATCGATTATAGATAGTTGGTAGTCGATTAACACAAACAGAAGTGCTTAGTAATCAATTACAGATAGTTGATAATCGATTAATAAAAACAGGACTTGTTCTAAGTTTGTGTGCTTCTTCATGCTTGTCCAAAAGATACAAGTTAGCTTTGATGTGGTTTTGAAGGGCTTGAGTTCAAGCTCTTGTCATGGGTCCTCTAAAGCTCATCAAAGAAAGTTTTTCAAGTTCTCCTTCATGACCTTGAGCTTGCAATGAACCTTCATCAATCATGAAAATCTGTAATTTAGAAATGATTTAGGAATTTCTATTGATGCATAACTATCATTTGAATTAGATAATTTTTCATCTCCCACATCTAATATCCATTGTGAAAATTCTCTATGTTCCTCTACATTTTCATAGTTTGCATTTTTTTGCATTCACATATTTTTGTGAGAATTAACACATGACAATATTGCCAAAGATATGAAGCATTGATAGTAGCATTGACAATATCAACACAACTTCCTCTTGGAACGATCAGAAGAATTTGTCTAAAGTCTCCTAAAACAACAATGGCTTTTCCTCTAAATGGAGAATCTGCATTGTTAGAAAAACTCATGATGTCTCTTACTCTTTGTCCAATGCTTTGAAACAAAACTTATGTGTCATTGGAGTTTCATACCATGGTATTAAAGTTGTCACTTTTAATAGTTCAGTAAGTTCACTTCCTTGATGAATATTGCAAGTTGAGTTATGTAAGGTCGGAACAAGGATGACAATTTTGAGTTCATTATGCTACCTCGAGGCAATAACAGAGATACTATACCATTGGATGCTACAGTCATGGGCGGACGCACGTTGATGATTGGGGGGGGGGGGGGCAGTGCCCCCCCTTAAATTCTCAAAAATATTTTTTTTTATAATAATAAAATAAAATAAAATAAAAAAAATAGTTTAAACGTTCACATAAGAGGAAAAATTGAAAAACATAGAAAAAGAATAATAAAAAAGATGAAAAATAAGAAAGGAGTGAGTGTAAGTATGTATGTTTGTAACTTTTATGAATGTTGTGGCTACACTTTTGTTATTTTTAAGCACCGATTACATGTTAATTTTGTCAATTTATTCTCTTTTGAATTGTATATTTTTCACAATTTTTTATAATAATTTGTTCCTTTAATTTTCTGTACAAAAAAAAAAATTCGGAGACGTAGCCTCCGAACCTCCACCACTAGTGTCCCCCCTTATTTTTTTTTCTGAATCCGCCCCTGGCTACAGTCAAAACAATATGACCCTATGAACGTAAGACAAAAGCTAATGTATTCCAAATAAAAGTTTTCCAGTACCACCATAATCATAGGAAGAAAAAACATCCCACCGCATTGTGCATTAACAACAACTTGCATGATAGCCTCAAATATAGCTATTTGCTCTTCTGCAACAAAAGTTACTTACTCAGATGTTTAGTTGTAAAATGAAATGAAAATAATTATTGTATCAATATCGATGAATAATATAACAAATTGAGGTAATTAAAAAATTGATCAGATCACCTATAAGAGAATTGGACAAATTTCGGAATTCTTCTTGCAAATCATATCTATCATAATAATATTATGCAAGGATGAGTTTATTTCCCGACTGACTTGTGATGTTCCATTGTGTGGATATGGCATTGAGGGATAATCCTTTAAACTTTTTCTTTTTGATTGCAATAGTTGTTCAACTTGCAAGAGAGCCAAAATTTGCAACTCTAAATCACTGAGATGCTAAAAGAAAGGAATTCTGATGTGATAAGTATTATGTCAACATTAGTATAAATGTTTTTGTTTAAAGTAGTATATGTGTAAATTAAAATAAGAATTAAAAACTTGTACCTTGAATGTTGGATAATTTTCTTTGTTCATAAAGAATATCATCCACCGACCATTGTCATGTTTCTTCCCACACATGTTTTGGTCTATTAATGCTATTAGAGACAATTTAAGCATTGTGACGAATAACCTTCTCAATTAATAGTGACCTGATCCCAAGTTTTCAGCTTCTATGATAGCCTCAATGTATTCTTTATTATCTTCAAGAAATCCCATCGGAAAACATGCATCTTATTGAACCCCAACAACACTTCTGATGTCTTCATAGTTGCATGCTCCTTTAACAACACATAGCATTATTATACATTTTTTTAATAAATTTTTGGGATAAATATAACTACCTTATGTCTTTTATATAAGAAACAAATGATAGTAGTATTGTTTTGGTCCTAATTTTAAGAAAATATGATCACTTTCAATTGTATAGTGGCTATTTTTTTTTTTTTCATAAAAGTTGATGCATTTAACGAGCTATTAATAATATAACTTATTCTCATTGGTTAAAAAAATATTTCATGAATTATGAGTATACGTAATGTCATTATATCTAAGCACCATTTGAATTAATTGATTTTATTGGTATTTTTAGAATCAAAAATAAATTTATGACAATATTAATTATAATTAACAAATTTAATTATTTTTATTGGTTTTGATGAATTACATATTTGTTTCTCATTTTTTATATAAGATATTTTTTTCTTATATATAGAATTGGATGTAGTATTTAATTTATTAGACATAATATATTTTGAATTATTTAGAATTTTATGTTTTTATTTTTACTTTGCTTCATTTTTTTTAACTCATCATGGTGATATATAGCTATTAAAGAATACTAATACTAAGATAATTTAGTTAATAACATTTTTGTAACTGTGATTTTATATTAAATTATTTATTTCATGGGTCAACTTATAAATTATCAACATTTTTATTAATTTTTTAAAAAAGTTGGCAGATTCAACACAACTCCACAACCTACAATCTATCAAGGTTGAGTTTGGTTAAGATTTTTAACCCAATATAAAAAATGATCTAACCCAATCTATTTTTTGAAGTACGGGTTTTAATTAGGCGGATTGGGGATGGACTTACCACTTTAATATATTTTTAGTTTTTAATTAATAACAACTTTCAACTATATCTAAATTTTTAAACTTTTAATTAATTTATCAGTTTTGCTTACTAAATATAGCCAAAAAATAAGTAAAGGAAGTCAATGTAATTATCTGTGCTAAAAGAATGGTCTAGCTGGAAAGTATCTTGCTTGCACTGATTCCTCTGTCGTTGAATGGTTCGTCAACTTTTAAAAACAAATGACTTATACAAACCTTACCGTGGGGGACCAATTCCAGTTTTTGTCGAGGGAGCTTATATATATATATATATATATTGTCTCTAATAAAAGGAAAAGCAATTAATTCACACAGTAGCTAGCATTAATTGTATTTTTAAATATATTATCCTTCTTTAAAATTTACTATCAAGAATATAGAGGAATTAATATAAATAATATTTAAATAAAATAAAATATATTTTAGAGATAGACTTATTAAATAAAATAAAATTAATTGAGATATACTTAATTATATTTAAGATCAGCAGCACTCAAGCCATTTTTTTTATAATTATCTTACATTCGGAGGGAGTATGCATGAGCATGTTGGAATTAATATCTGCAACCATTCTTTGGCTTATTCTACGGGGTCTGGCGTCATTTAGTTGACGTCAAGTTATAGGGTTTAATTTCAAGCCAAAAGTTGAAAAAAAAAAAAAAAAAAAAAGCCACACTATTTATGCACCAAATGCGAAGAAAATCTAATTTGCTGCATGCATGTTAGCCAGCGCGCAAAAACGAGGAAAGTTCATGGGGACGCAAGCAGCACAGTTCACGAAGACCAATTCAAAACAACAACAAAATTTCAGTTATTAGTAAAACCTCACTTAGTTATTGATTTATTTAAACAACAAACTCCATCGACCAATTCAACAGTACAACCTTAATCACTCCTCAAAGCAAATTTGCTAGCTATTCCACTTCTCTCACCCATTTCATCTTTAATATGAATTTCTTAGCTCTACCAAAATGGGAGAGGAAAACCGCCACTAAGATTACTAGAGATGATGATCACAGTTATTCTCGTCGTGTTGGGCTTTCCTTCTTCTCTTAAAACAGCTGAATCACTAAATTTCAACATAACAAACTTCAACGACCCAGAGAGTGCGAAACACATGACATACCAGGGTGATGGCAAAGCAAACAACGGGTCCATAGAGCTCAACATAGTGAGCTATCTTTTCCGCGTTGGGAGGGCCTTGTACGGACAACCTCTGCGCCTTTGGGACTCTTCTTCTGGTGTTCTAACTGACTTCTCCACGCGCTTCACCTTCACTATTGACAAAGGAAACGACGAAAGCGCCACCTATGGTGACGGTTTCGCCTTCTACATAGCCCCTCGCGGCTACCAGATTCCGCCAAACGGAGCTGGTGGCACTTTTGCCCTTTTCAGCGGTACCTCCAATAGCTACCTTCCCGAAAACCGCGTCCTTGCAGTTGAGTTTGACACATTTAATGGCACAATTGACCCTCCCATGCAGCACGTTGGCATAGACGATAACTCTCTAGAATCCGTGGCTTCTGCCAAGTTTGACATTGACAAAAACCTCGGAAAGAAATGTAATGCTTTGATAACCTACACTGCTTCTAACAAGACCCTCTTTGTGTCTTGGTCCTTCAATGGAACCGCAACGCCCCATTCCAATTCTTCACTTTCTCACCGGATCGACCTCATGGAAATTCTACCTGAGTGGGTGGATCATGGATGTTGGGTTCTCTGCTTCAACTGGCGAACTCACTGAACGAAACTTTATTCACTCGTGGGAGTGTTGAATATTAAACTTAATTTAGTTTTTTATCCATTGGGCTTAATTGTTAAATGGCCCAATATCTAGAAATGTCTAAGAAGTGTGTGTGTAGACCAAATTCTAGAGTAATCCACTCTAGATTGTTCCATAGAAATATCTAGAATAGATTAACCTAGAAACTACCATGGAAATATCTAGGCTAGGAAAATTATAGAGAATTCTAGAGGATGATTTCTAGCCATTGGATTAAAGTTGTGTTGGCACAATCCTAGCCATTGGTTAAGGAGGTGCTACTAGTATAAATAGGAGAGATTTCTACCATTTGTATCAAGCCAAAGCAAAAGCCAAAGTGAGTAAGAATTGAGTTGTAATAAAGAGTTCTCTTCCTCCAAATTTCTCTAAACCTTTCCCTTCTCAAATATCCTCCTTCCAACAGGGAGTTCAGTTCAACGTTGAATTCTTCTACTGCTTCGAATAACAATTCCTCGGATAGTAGTGGAGCGAAGCACGGGAACGGGTTGAGCTCGGTTGCGGTGGTTGTTGTGGTGGTGTGTGCAATTGTTTTGGTGGCCGCGGCAGCGAATGTTGCAGCTTGGGTAATAATCATGAAGAAGAGAAGGGGTAAGGGTGATTATGATAATGATGAAAGTGGACCCACATCAGCTAAGTTTGGTTTGGATAGGGCAACTATACCTAGAAGATTTGATTACAAAGAACTAGTTGCAGCCACCAAAGGGTTCGCGGATGATACAAGGCTTGGACGAGGAGGCTCGGGACAGGTTTACAAAGGGGTCCTGAGTCATTTAGGAAGAGTTGTTGCTGTGAAAAGCATTTTCACTAACTTTGAAAGTTCAGAGAGAGTTTTCATCAACGAGGTTAGGATCATAAGTCGTCTTATACATAGAAACTTGGTGCAGTTCGTAGGGTGGTGCCACGAGCAAGGAGAGTTTCTGTTGGTTTTTGACTTCATGCCTAATGGAAGCCTCGACACTCATCTCTTTAGGGAGAAAATACCTTTGGCCTGGGATATTAGGTATGGTTAATCTTTTATGTATTTTATCATGATCAATTCATAGGTGTTTTTAATACAATTCTTCAGTCAGAATTATAAATTTACCTTACTAATCTACGTTTCTCTTTAATAATACAAACTTTTATTAGGTTGATTACACCTATAAAATTTCAATTATGATGAGAGAACAACACCTTAAAATAGATATTAAACTGAATCAAAATTTTGTCTTTCGATTATTTATTGTCATTTAAAGGTAGTTTAATTAAAACCTTATCCACTACTGTTCTCAATGATCTCTTCTCTTCTCAATTTTTCTAACAGGTACAAGGTAGCGTTAGGCGTGGCTTTGGCACTTCGTTATCTTCATGAGGATGCAGAGCAAAGTGTGCTTCATAGGGATATTAAGTCGGCTAATGTGTTATTGGACACAGATTTTAGCACCAAGCTTGGTGATTTTGGGATGGCAAAGTTGGTGGATCCAAGGTTGAGGACTCAGAGGACAGGGGTGGTGGGGACTTATGGGTACCTTGCCCCAGAATACATCAACGAAGGTCGGGCTAGCAAGGAATCAGACATTTATAGTTTTGGTGTTGTGGTTCTTGAAATTGCTTCTGGAAGGAGGACTTATCAGGATGGGGAGTTTCATGTGCCTCTCACGAACTGGGTGTGGCAATTGTATATGGAAGGGAATATTCTGGATGTTGTTGATGAGAGATTGAACAAGGAGTCTGATGTGGATCAAATGACAAGCTTGATCATTGTGGGGTTGTGGTGTACTAATCCAAATGACAAGGAAAGGCCTAAGGCTGCACATGTAATAAAAGTTCTTCAGCTTGAAGAATCATTGCCGGTGCTTCCACTGGATATGCATGATCGTCCTCCTCCTTCTCTAATTACCAATACGCATGCGCGGCCCACTTATTATTCCTCGCAATCACTACCCTTCACTAACAGCCTTGGAAGTGTTGGACGTTAATTTTCTAAGTCAACTTTTGAATTCATCTATTTTGGCACTAAGAACATGTGCTTTTTATGTAGAACTCATTCCGTTTTATGGTTTTGATTACTTCTGTGTCTTGATAGATATATAAATGGTTTGAAGATAATTTCCTTTTGAATAATGTTTGCTTTACATTGTTCAGTTTTTACACTACGCTTACACTTCACCTTGATAAACTCAATTAAAATTGATATTCTCTCTCTCTCTCTCTCTCTCTCTCTCTCTTTTCTTTTTCAAACCGTGGAGGGTAAAGTGTTAGAGTAGTAATTTGCTTGCATTAAGATTATTGAATGTCTTCATTCTGAATATGTTTCTATATATATGGGGTTATGTTTCAGACTCTTGTTGGATAATGAAACTCCTACACATGCACAATAATGAAGATCAAAGGATACAGTACACAAACAACACCATAATAAATAGAATAGTAGAATCCGAACACGTTTAATTAACATGATCCGGCAACTCTTGCCTATATCCACGAGTCTTAATAAATGTCTCCATTATCTCAAATAAGATTTCAATTTTTCTAGACAAACATGATAAAATCATATCTTCACATGACCTTTCTCATTTAGGATGATGGCTCCTTTTCCATGATCTCTTTCCTTATTCACAAAGGAAAATGCCACCTATGGTGACAGTCTCATTGTCTACATAGCCCTTCGAGGCCACTAGATTCGATGCTCACAGTTGAGTTGGACACATTTAACCATAGTTATCAAAAAACTCGGCTGAGATTGGCCGGAACGATCCATTGGCGTGCAAAATGGGCACCGAATCAATCCAAGTCACCAGTTGGATAGGGCGTGCATCAATCCCATTTTGACTCGATACGACTCGGCCTAACACAGGCTTGACTCGACGACCGGATGGGTCATGTAATTTTTTTTAGAATTGAACAATATCATTCATATGAGAAATTCAATTTACATCTTACAGTTGGATTACTTATAGATTTACTTATTTTTTTACCAAATATAATTGTCATTCCAATTTGACCTTTTTCCCTTAGCTTACTGGTTTAAAAAATTATTATTCTTTATCAAAGCAATAATGAAATGAATGAAAAAATTGTATTGTCTCACATGAACGCCTATGTGCACACATGCACACACACATATTAGATTATGTTTGCCATTATATAACGGTAAAAATTTTAATAAATAGATGATTTAGATTATGTCTTCTAGTGTATGTTGAATTTTGAAAAAATATGTTGCTCAAGATTCTTAAACAAGTTCAAAACTTCTCTTCTAAATATGTTGAATTTATTTAAACTTTAATTTGAGTGAACAAATTTACAGGTTACGAAATTGTTTAGAATTTTTTTAATATAGATAAAATCATGCGAGTCAATTAGTGACTCAATGGGTTGACCCATGACTCATAACCCAATACCCCAACCGATTTGATGACTAGTCAGAGTCAAATAGCAATGCATTTAACAACATAATTGCAACATGTTGGCATAGATGATAACAATTTTAAATTTGTAGATTTTGTTGAGTTTGACATTGTCAAAAACCTCGGAAACATATGTCACGCTTTGTTGACCTATATTACTTCAAACAAGACCTTCTCTTTGTCTTGGTCTTTAATTACTGGAAGTGCATTGGTGCATTCCAACCCTTCACTTTCTTACCAGATTGATGGCTAGCTTTGCCTAAATAGTCTTTGGCACAAGTTGTTTTTTTTTCATACATGATTTGGATTACCCCTTGTACTCCTCTTAGTATACTTCTTTTGCTTATAAAGAAATTCATCACACGGAAATTCTACAAGTTAGTGGAATTAGAGATGCATACATTCAAACCAATATTGATTGCACACTAACATTGAAATTTGTATAGCACGTTCCACTATGGAATCAGAATTCATTGCTCTTGATTTAGCAGGACAAGAAGCAAAATGGTTGAGGAACTTGTTGACAGATGTGCCATTGTGGGGAAAACGGTCTATACCTGTCTCTCTTCATTGTGATTCTGTTTGAAACCTTAGAGGTTGATTATGTGTTATTTGAAGACCCTCCTGCTGAAACTGTTTCTCCTGCTAACCCTTCTCCTGCTACTCCTGTTGTCACATCGCTCTCTGGAGGAACCAAGGAAGCTGATGAAGAGGCTCAGAAGAAATATGAAAAGGTCAACAAAACTGTTAGGGGTCATTTACTGACTCATACGGCAAATAATCTGTTTGATTTGTTCATCAATTAGAAATCTGCCAAGGTGATATAGGACACTCTGCTGAAACGTTATGGTGAGGATGATGCTGGAAAAAGAAAGTATGTGGTAGGAAATTGGCTGCGTTTTCAAATGCTGGATGATAAGCCAATCATGGAGCAAGTTCATGAATATGAAAATCTGGTTGGTGACATACTAAATGAAGGAATGAAGATCTGTGAGATATTACAAGCAAATGTGCTTTTGGAGAAGTTCCCACCATCTTGGAGTGACTATCGCAACCAATTGAAACACAAGAAGAGAGATTTGTCACTTCAAGAGTTAATCAACCACATGAAGACTGAAGAGGCCAATAGACTTAAAGATAAGCATGTTTTATTTTCTAAAAATTCAGTTAATGCTAATGTTGTTGAGATTTCTGATCAAAACAGGTTCAAAGGGAAAGGAAAAGAGAAAAAATTCCAGAAAAATGGACAACACAAAAATCATACTGGTATCCACAAAGGTGATAACAAGTTTCAGAAAAAGA
>PYAF01004534.1:8776-46784 GCA_007407185.1 Glycine tomentella | reverse complement strand
CAGTTAATGCTAATGTTGTTGAGATTTCTGATCAAAACAGGTTCAAAGGGAAAGGAAAAGAGAAAAAATTCCAGAAAAATGGACAACACAAAAATCATACTGGTATCCACAAAGGTGATAACAAGTTTCAGAAAAAGAAACTTATCTGCTATGTTTGTGGCAAAACAGGTCACAAAGCATATCAGTGCTACATGAGACAGGGACAACAAAATTAGAACCAAAAGCCTGTTGTACCACTTGCACCTCAAGCACATCTAGCAGAAAATGAAGAAGTGATAGCTGCGGTGGTAGTGGAGGCAAACTTGGTGGACTGGATTCTGGATACCGGTGCTTCTAAACACCTATGTGCTAACAAAGAGCTTTTTCACCACTCTGAGGATGTCGCTGATGGAGAGTGTGTCTTCATGGGAAATTCTGCTACAGCCAGAGTGCTTGGTAAAGGAAAGATTTTCCTCAAACTTACTTCTGGAAAAACTTTATCTTTGAGTGATGTCTTGTATGTTCCCACCTTACGTAAGAACCTAATTTCTGGTAGTTTACTTAATAGGGCTGGACTGAAATTGGTTTTTGAAGCTGATAAGGTAGTAATAACTAAGAATGGGAATTTTGTGGGGAAGGGATATCTCGCTGATGGATTGTTTGTACTGAACACCATTTCTGTTGTTTCTAATGCTACTTCTTTGACTGGTTTGCTTATATTGTTGAGTCTGTTGATTTGTGGCATGGTAGGCTAGGACATGTGAATATGGCTTCTATTAAGAAACTTAAAAATATGCATTTGATTAATGTACCATATGTAAATAACCTTTCTAAGTGTCCTATATGTGTGGAAGCAAAATATACAAAGAAGCCTTTTAAACCTGTCATAGACAGAACTACTGAACTACTTGAATTAATACACACTGATTTGGGCTGATTTTAAAAACACTGTTAGTAGAGGAGGTAAAAGGTATTATGTAACTTTTATAGATGATTTTTCTAGATATACCAGAGTTTATCTTCTGAGGTCAAAAGATGAGGCTGGAGAAATGTTTTTAAAATATAAGGCAGAAGTTGAAAACCAATTGGACCGTAAAATTAAAAGGCTTAGGTCTGATAGAGGTGGTGAATATGGGACCATTTTTCTTAAGGATTTTTGTGAAAAGAATGGAATTGTTCATGAGACTAGTGCCCCTTATACTCCTCAACAAAATGGTGTAGCTAAAAGAAAAAATAGAACATTAAAAGAAATGATGAATGCTATGCTATTAAGTTCCGGTATGTCTAACCAAATGTGGGGGGAAGCTGTTTTGTCTGCTTGTTATATACTAAATAGAGTTCCTCATAAACGGCTAGATAAGACTCCTTATGAATTATGGAAGAGTTTTAGACCTAACTTGTTAATTTTGAAAGTGTGGGGGTGGCTAGCTAAGGTGGGTCTACCAGATTACAAGAGGACAAACATAGGAACAAAAACTTTTGATTGTGTATTTATTGGATATGCTCAAAATAGTGCTGCCTATAGATTCTTGTGTTTGAATGATAATTCTATTTGTGAATCTAGAAATGCAGAATTTTTTGAGCAAGAATTTCCATTAAATAAATATGTTAATGAGGTGGTTGGTTCTTCTAATACTACTTCAGTTACTTTATCTTTGCCCGCTTCTTCCTCTACTCTAAATGAACATGTTAATGAACCTAGAAGGAGTAAAAGACAAAGAATAGAAAGTAGTTTTGGACCAGATTTTGTTACTACATTCTTGGTTGAAAACAATGATATTGATAAAATAAACGATGTTTTTGTATCAACTTTCTTGATTGAGGAAGATCCTAAAACTTATTTTGACGCAATAACTTCTATTGATGCTAATTTTTGGAAAGAAGCAATTAATAATGAATTAGATTCTATCATGTCTAATCATACCTGGGATTTGGTTGATTTGCCTAAGGGAAGTAAAACAATTAAGTGTAAATGGATCTTTAGAAAGAAATTAAGGACTGATGGAAATATTGACAGATTTAAGGCTAGACTGGTAGTTGTGGGCTATACACAAAAGAAAGACATTGACTTTTTTGATACATTCTCTCCTGTTACTAAGATTGCCACAATTCATTCTCTAGTTGCCTTGGCTGCTATTCATGGACTTGTTGTACATCAAATGGATGTAAAAACGACTTTTCTCAATGGTGATTTGAAAGAAGAAATTTATGTGGAACAACCCGAGGGGTTTATGGTTCAGGGTCAAGAGAACAAAGTGTGTAAACTGAGAAAATCATTGTATGGCCTTAAACAAGCTCCTAAACAATGGTATGAGAAATTTGATCAAACCTTAGTAAGTAATGGTTATGTTGTGAATTCTTCTGATACTTGCTTTTACTCTAAATTGATTGGACTAGAATGTGTGATAATATGTTTATATGTTGATTACATGTTAATTTTTGGGACAAACTTAACTGTGGTAAATGAAACAAAATTATTTTTGTCCTCTCATTTTGATATGAAAGATATATGAGAAGCTGATGTGATTCTTGGTGTTAAAATAAGAAGACTTGATAATGGTTTCTCCTTGTGTCAGTCACATTATATTGAAAAGATACTGAAAAAATTTAATTGATATGATGAATTGCCTGTGAAAACTCCCTATGATTCTAGCATACATCTTAACAAAAACAAAGGTTCTAGTGTTTCACAAGCTGAATATGCCAAAATCATAGGTAGTGTTTTGTTTCTCATGAATTGTACTAGACCTGACATAGCATATACTGTGAGTAGACTAAGTAGATATACTCATAACCCAGGAAATGAACATTGGACTGCACTTCGTCGTTTACTTAAGTATCTTAAGGGAACTATGGATTGGTGTTTATATTTTCATAAATTTCCTGCTGTGTTAGAAGGATTTTGTGATGCAAACTGGGTTACAGATAATGATGAAATCAGTTCTACAAGTGGGTATGTTTTTACTTTGGGTGGAGGGTTATTTGAAAATCAATGTTGGAATTAATACATCTGTAGCTTTTTTTTTGTCAGATTTCCACATGCGTTTTGTTTTAAGCTGGTGTAAAAAGTAGATGTTCAACATCAATTTTGTCAAAATAAGCTGCCTATATTCAAATAGAGGAATTGTCCAAGCTCTGTAATAGAGTGTGACAAGGAGATCAAAAGAAAAAAAGACAATCATAAAGAAAAAATCAATACATGTTGTTGCATTAATGTTGTTACATGTTGTATATGTATAAATTGATTAAAATTACAAGATTAGGGGTTCCTTGTTCATTGGCTGAATCTGATTCATATTATTGGAATCTAAACATAAAGTTTATATTCATGTATTAAATGAGATCATGAAATTAGACAAGTAATTAATATGATGTTGACTATCTGTACTGAGTTTGACTTGTGTTGGTGTGAAAACTTTTCCAATTTTGCTATTGAATTGGGATTGTTTGTTCTTAGATTAACTCTGAAATGAAATCCTTGTTTTATAAACTTTTCCAAGTGCATTTGAATTGTTTTAAGCTTTCTGAGGTCATGTACTCTTGCCTCTAAAATTAGACTAGTGTATAAATCCTTAGTTATCTTATCTTATGTCTAGGTTTAACATCACTTTCCAATGTAGAAAAACCCATAAAATATGGTTGATCAATTCATACACAACACAAAAACATGAAAATAAGAAAAAAGATTGAGAAACATGAACTTCTATTAAAAGTCAAAGATAATACAAGAAGTTTAGTGTCATTACATTCCAACCCCAAGACAATGGGGACTTTAGCTACTCATAGCAAGTACAAGGCAGAAGAATGGAGAAGAGATGAAGATTTGAGCCATTTCAATTCAGATCTAGGATTTGAACTTGTTTACACATAATCCAAATCCCTAAAGGTTAGATTGATCACTCTTAACATGCACTAAGAATAGAATTGAAAAAGGATCACATTAACAAAGATAATTGATTAGAAAACAAAGAATTACATACTTGAATTATACCTTTTCCACTTACTAACTCCAAATTTAGCTCATTTAGGATCATGAAGGATCCAAATAAAATCTTGAGAAGAATCACAATTGGAGAAAATAGAAGGAAAGAGATGGAGATTCTATTTCTGAATTTTACAAAAGAACTAAAAGTTTGAAAAAATAATGTAATCTCAGCGAAATTACAGTATAAACTAAGGACATCTGCACTTGATCATCATGCTTTCGAGTCTTGCTCACCAGGGAGAGAGGTTGACTCGTTGTGACGAGACTCTACTTAACTCAAGGTCTTTAACTTGTAGATTCGTTATGGTGAGGTGTAGCTTTGTTGTGGCAAATCTTCACCATCTCCACTTGATCAATCCTATTTCACTATGGCGAGAGCACATTGTTGCAAAATCGGCAAGTGTACCGATCGTTCCAAGTAATAAATTGATAAGTAGAATATCGTATCCACAGGGAATGAATCACCAAATTTATCACAACTATTATCTTTAAATTGGACGAAGAAGAATTAATAAGATTGAGTTTTAACATTTTGATGTGGTGAAATTTAAATAATAAAAACTAAGAATTAATAAGAATTCAAAAACAATGATATTTGGATTTTTGGGGAATTATGATAGAGAATTGTAGCCAAGGCACACACACCATTTTGATCCCAACTTATCTAATTAGATTGATTACTACATTCAATTATACTAATTATTCAGATAATGCCTCTTTACATGAACCCTAGTTAAACACTACTTCCTTAGTAACTTTAACCCTTTAACCCAAGTAAAAATCCTAATTCCTTAGTGATTTCTCTTCGATCAAGCATTAAGTGAGATGCATCAATTCATCTACAATTATACATCCCTATCCCTAGGTAATGTATCAATTGTTATTCCACCTTTGTCAGAAATCAAAGCCCCAATATTCCTATTATAAATCCTAACTCTCAGAACTTTATCAAAGTGATCAATTTCAATAAAGATATATGATTCATATAACACAAGGTGAAACAAAATAATTTAGCATTAAAGAATCATAGAATTCAATCCAATATCAAAGGAGTTCACATGAGGTTGTGACCTTAACTATAATGAAGAAATTAGCCAATCCTATTCATGGTTGGCTTCCAAATCATAAACACAATGTACCTAGATAAAGAAAGAAAAGAAATAGAAGAAGAAGTAAAACCCTTCAATCTTGATTCCAACTCTCTTGTCATAGCTTCAATTAATCACCAAGCTGCCTTCCTTGCTCTTGTTCTCTTGTTTCTCAGTGTAGTCGTCCTCTTTCTCTTCTTCTCAGACCATATTTATAGTTAGGTTGTAGAAACCATTCCTTATCTTCTATTTTCGTGCAATATCAGTTCAAATCTTGAAATCCAGTGTCACTAGCACTAACGGCGTGCCTCCTGGCGCTGATAGTGTGGCTTGCTTAATTGTTGGCGCTGATGGCGCCACATCTCACATTGGTAGCTTGAGATGGTAGTTGATTTTGGTGCATTTTAACTCCTTCGCGCTAATGGCACCACATTCCAGAAAGATTTCCCTATGTTTGCTTCATGGCCCTTATGGCATGACTTCCCGCGCTAGTAGCGTGAGCATCAAAAACTTTGGCTTCTTGACTTTCCTTTCCTTCACTCTTTTTCTTGTTTTTCCTACTATAAAATTACACAAAATGAACATAATGTGAATTGGATTAAATCAATCAAAACATCTACAAATGAGGTTGATTATGGTTCCATCATGATCGATTCTTGCTTCTTTTAGCTTAAAAACATTATATGTTAGACGCATATCAAATAATTCGTAGATTTAAATGTTGTTGTCCTCAGCAATATCAAAATTCATAATTGGAAGCAAAGATCAAAAGTCAAACACAACACTGCATTAACAATCTCAGAATTACTATGCTAGAATATCTGATTTCCACATCAAATTTTCAACAATACTTTTCAATTCCATCAGATGTGAAGTCTAACTTGAATACCCCTTACCAAGATATATCATTCACTCATCACTCAAGTGTTTGGGTATTATCATAATCTGTCAATCCACCAAAGCCGTAGTACTACCATAAGCTTGATCTTATTCTCAAGTTCCTAAAGATGAAGAACATAAACACATGCACAATTTGATGAAAAGGTCTTGATAGGGTTGTAACTTGGCCAGGCTTAAGGGTAGAAATATTTGGGAAGTAGCTAAATCATCATAGAGATTAGAAAAGTGATATTCTTTAGACTCATTCATATCTCAATTTGGATTTAGTGCTCCATTACTTCTAAAAAATTTCATTTCTTTTTCCTCAATTCTTTTCTTTTTCATTTTCTTAATTTCTTTTTCTTTTGAACTCATTTGTAGACAGTTCTTTTCCTTCTATCATTTGACTTGTAGTGGAGTTCACTTGGATATCTTTCTTCTTCTTTTTAAACCAATCACATATTCCAATCTCAATTAAGGTATGTTAATGGGCATGGCTTAAACAAGTCATCAGGTGATCAAATGGAAAAGTCTCAGGCTCAAAGGGTTTAGCAAATGGAAAAATATTCAGGTAAGTCAATTTGGCCCTGGCTAAATGAACAAAATGTCTTTATCATATGAAAATATACATGCATTGCAGAGAAACAAATCAAGTTCTAGAGTACTACCACAATGAGGTCTCTTTAAACAAAATTTTCTGTATAGGCCCAATTCTCACAGGCTATGATATCAAGCTAGACTCCTTAATTTCATACCAAGTATCATTTCCTATTTCAACATGTAATTCAGACACAAAAGCAATTATAATTTCCAATCAGGTTCTATACAATGCCATGCCATAATTCATATCACACATGCTTCCTAAAAATTCAATCCAATTTGACTACTGATTTAGCACATCTAATCTGAGATTAATATGGATATGCTTCTAGAATTTTATTTAAAACAATTACTAAAACCTAACAATTAAACACTACTTGTAAATTAACATTCTAGTTAGACATCCTTTGTCTCTTTGACTATGATTCTTCAAATAATGTGTATGTGCCCATTCCCAAATTTGGAAAATTGTTGTCCCCAGTAATAACTAAAAGAATTCACGCGCCACTAATACTCAACATGTATACATTATTTGAAGACCACAATCAAATGAAACATTAATCCAATAGAATCAACATCAAATGTACCATAAATCAACCGAAACATAACATAAATTAACAAAGCATTAAATTGTTCAACTTGCAATAAAATAACAACTGGAATTGTTAAAATAAAAGAAATTAAAGTTCATTGTCTAGACTGATAGATCATCACTCCTCGCCCTCTATTGTATCATCATCAGCAGCCTGGGATGTGGCAATGTGCTCAGCTGCTGGCTCAATTGGACTAGAAGGTCCTGAAGAAGTGTTGGACGTTGCTGGTGTTGCTAGTGCTTCTTGGGGCTGGTAGGCTATGTAGTCAATGGCAAAATGCCTGCATAAATCCTCCATTATCCTCTTTTGGTACGCTCCTTGGATGGTTAGACAGTCTAACTAGGTCTGCATCTTCAAGTAACTAGGGGAATCCTCATAGACTAACTCACGACGGGATGCCCTAATAGTAGCAGAGGATGGTGCCCGTGGTGGTTGTGCTTGGAATTCTGGTTGAGGTTCCTCTTTGGGATTAGCACGTGGTGCATACCGAGGACTTCTAGCAACACTTTCCTCTGGTGATAACTTAGAAGCTCGAATGATCT
Organism: Glycine tomentella; assembly: GCA_007407185.1. Classification (NCBI taxonomy): domain Eukaryota; kingdom Viridiplantae; phylum Streptophyta; class Magnoliopsida; order Fabales; family Fabaceae; genus Glycine; species Glycine tomentella. The sequence goes on along the minus strand of PYAF01004534.1, from coordinate 39,118 downwards.
GCTCCTGGTAAGCCCTTTCTACTGCATCTTAATATGTCTTATGAGTCATGAGGGAAGCAATTTTTACATCCATAGGCTCCTCCGATGGTATTTCGACACCCACTCGCATGCAAAGATGAGAAATGAGGGATGAGTGAGCAAGCCAAGACCTGCTATTATAGTCACGAGTCATGTGGAGGATCCTTTCAGATAATACCCTAGCAATGTTAAGTTTTTCGTCCCTCATTAAGACATACAGGAGTATAGGTCTCTCCAAGTTCACATCTGAAATGTTAGTTGAGGGAATAACAATATGATTGTTAAACTGATGCCAGAAATCAGCTGCGCCTGTTAAATCAGTCTTTTTCAACTTCTCTGGAACAAAGGGCAATCCTTCTTTGGTCTTCCAAGTTGTGTACATACCACTAATCCCTTGGCGAATCTGATCGACTAATTGAGGCATATCATCCCTGTACAAATTCTTACTAGTGATGGGTTGCATCTTGTTGAATTTGATAGCAAACTCACAATGCAAACTGCTCCTCTGAGATGTTTCTAAGAAACTTTCAATAGTCTTATAATCAAAGGGAAACTTGACCCCCCTGACCCAACTCACCTTCTTTTCCTCAACAGTCTCTCTATTCACGTTGGCTAAGAATTCTTTTAGAATAGCGCTGGAACTTGGTTCGGTGAAACTAACCAACTTATGCCATTGCTTCATATTGATCACCTCCAGAATTGGTGAATCTTCCGGCAAAGTTTCCCAAGCAATTCTCTTTTCTAGAATGATCTTCTTATGCTGATACCATTTTGCATACCTTTGTTGATTCTCCAGTGAACAAAATCTATGTTCATCAAAATCAGAAAGTCTAGGCATTTTGTTACCACCTGTAGCATTGCCTTTCTTCTTAGCCTGTTCAACTTGCTTCACCTGTACCGTCAATTGATACCAAAATTGTTTCACCTGTACCCTCAATTTATCAATGATATTTCTAAATCAATTCATAGAATAAATATGCTAATCCCATTCCCATATTTAAGATCAAACATACTATTTCCATTGCAATTTCTATCATCTTAAGCCCACTTTAGAAAATAAAAAATTCATGGTTTACAGCTGGCGTCGGTAGCGCCAGTATCCATGCTGATAGCGCTGGCTGCATTAACTTAACGTTCAAAAATCCTAGGTGGCACTAACAGTGCCAACCATGGCGCTATCAGTGCCAATAACAAACAGGCCCAAAAGCTTCAACTTTCTTGCTCATTTAATCAAAACCTCAACAACATACCAAGACATTTACATTCTAAGGAAATATGACATTGTGCTCATGATTATTCAGATGCTAAAAGAATATAACAAAGAAGAAATCATACCTTGTCTTTAGCCATTGAAATATGAATCCTAGAACAAATGCAAGAATATACTAAAGATGCTGACAGAAGAATGGAGAAAAATTTGGATGTTGTGAGGTGTGGAAAAAGGAATGAAGTATATATAGATGAGATGCAGTTAATAGGAGTTATGTGAAATTGTGTAACTACAAATCACAGTTAATGGTAGTTACAACTTGGAGAAACATATGGAATGACAAGGATTAAGGTTGGGGGCTGTAAAGGGTTAGAAAAAGAATTGGGCATAAAAGTAAGGGTTTTATTTCAAATTTTAAAATTGCCCCTTATTTCCCACCCCATCAGCGCCAATACTCACGCCAATAGCGTCAGTTCGCAGGGACATTTACTCATTTGATGTTTCCTAACGCTCCCAGCGCCCTTCCTGGCGCTATCAGCGTGATGAGGCAGTTTTCCCTATTCAACAGTCACTAAATTTCCCACCTTACGCTATCGGCGCCACTGATCACGCTGGTAGCGTGGAATGACAATGAATTTTAAGGAGGTGGCGCTACTAGCGCCAATGTCCACGCTATTGGCGTGATAAAACAAAAAAGCTTTTTTTTTCCAATAACTAAAGCAATAACAACAAGACAAATTAATTAAAAGTACAATAACTCAAATAAAGAACTTAAATAAAATAAGTAAAATAGTAGCAAATAAAAAATGAAACTTAAAATTCTAGGATTGCCTTCCAAGTAGCGCTTGTTTAACGTCACGAGCCTGACACCGACCCTTCAAAGTTCAGGTGAAATTAATGGAACGGAGACTGTATTCCTCTCCACTTTTCCTCCATAATATAAATTGAGTCTGTAACCATTTACCTTAAAAGGTCTTTCAGTATCTAGTGGAGATATCTCGACTGTTCTATATGGAAACACTCTTTTCACAACAAATGGACCAGACCAACGAGATTTGAGCTTACTTGGAAATAACCTCAATTGAGAATTATACAATAATACCTGCTGTCCTGGTTCAAATTCTTTTGGATGAATCCTCTTATCATGCCATCTTTTGGTTTTTTCCTTATAAATCTTAGCATTTTCATAAGCTGCTAACTGGAACTCATCAAGCTCATTCAATTGTAATAGCCTTTTCTCGCCTACTTTTGAGAGTTCAAAATTTAAAAATTTAGTAGCCCAATTAGCTTTATGCTCTAATTCAATAGGAAGATGACATGACTTACCATACACAAGTTGGAATGGTGACATACCTATTGGAGTTTTGAAAGCTGTCCTATTGACCCAGAGTGCATCATCAAGTTTCAATGCCCAGTCTTTCCTAGAATTCCCCACTATTTTCTCCAAGATCCTTTTCAGCTCTCTGTTGGAAATCTCCACTTGCCCACTTGTCTAGGGATGATATGGTGTAGCTACTCTGTGAGTAACTCCATATTTAGTAAGCAAGCTTGCAAACTGCTTATTGCAAAAGTGAGTCCCTCCATCACTTATGATGCCCCTTGGCACTCCAAAGCGGGAAAAAATTCTTTCGCAAGAAAGATACGACCACCCTTGCATCATTTGTAGGTAAAGCAACAGCTTCAACCCTCTTGGACACGTAGTCCACAACCACTAAAATGTATTGATTGGAATATGAAGTCGATTCCCTAAACATCGAATAATTCCACTTCTTGGATATTATTAAGTGGCATTTCATCCTTACGAGATGTATTTCCCGTTCGCTGACACCTATCACACTTCTCCACAAACTCTCGTGCATCTTTGAAGAGTGTAGGCCAATAATACCCACTTTGTAATACCTTATGTGTTGTCCTATTTCCTCCAAAGTGTCCTCCATATTCTGAGGAATGACAATGCCAAAGAATCTTAGGCATTTCAGTCTCTTCTGCACACTTGCGAATAACACTGTCAGTACATTGAAAATAAAGGAATGGGTTATCCCAGTAATACCTCCTTGCATCATGAAGGAATTTCTTTTTATGCTGCCAAGTAAGATCTTCAGGTATTGCTCCTACAGCCATATAATTTGCCATCTTTGCAAACCATGGGCCAAGCTGAATTGTCATCACTCTCTCATCAGGAAATGAATTATTAATTTCTTTTTCTGGTCCATCTTGCAATTCCTTTTCCTAAATCCTAGACAAGTGATCAGCTACTTTATTTGCTACTCCAGTTTTGTCCTTGATCTCCAAATCAAATTCTTGAAATAAAAGCATCAAACGCAACAAACGTGGCTTTGCATCCTGCTTAGTCATCAAGTACTTAAGAGCATCATAGTCAATAAAAACAATAACTTTAGACCCTATCAAATAAGACCTAAACTTACCTAACGCATATACTATAGCTAGCATTTCTTTTTCTGCTGTGGCATAATTAACTTGTGCCTCATTTAAAACCTTACTAGCATAATATATCACATGCAACCACTTATCTTTTCTCTGAGCTAGAACAGTACCTATGGCATATGTACATGCATCACACATTAGCTGAAAAGGTAAATTCCAATCAGATGCCATCAGATAGGCACAATGGTAAGCTTCTCCTTTAACACATTAAATGCATTGAGGCAAGCTTCATTAAAACAAAATTCAGCTTCCTTTTCTAGTAAGTGACTGAGAGGTTTTGCAATTTTTAAGAAGTCCTTAATGAACCTCCTGTAAAAACCTGCATGACCTAAGAAACTTGGCACACCATTAACATTAATAGGAGGCGGAAGTTTGTTAATCAACAACAATTTAGCCCTATCAACTTCTATTCCTTTTTCAGAGATTTTATGACCTAAAACAATCCCATCACGAACCATGAAGTGACACTTTTCCCAATTTAAAACTAAATTTTTTTCTTGGCATTGTTTCAACACTTTAGCTAAATTAACTAAACATGCATCAAAACAAGAACCAAACGTAGAAAAGTCATCCATAAATACCTCTAACCCTTTTTCTACCATATCAGAAAAGATAGAAAGCATACACCTTTGAAATGTCTCGGGCGCATTGCATAGGCCAAATGACATTCTTCTGTAAGCAAACACTCCAAATGGATAAGTGAAGGATGTTTTCTCTTGGTCTTCTGGTGCTACTGGAATCTGATTGTAGCCAGAATATCCATCCAAGAAGCAATAGTAAGCATGGCCAGCCAACTTCTCTAGCATTTGATCCATGAGTGGAAGTGGAAAATGATCTTTTCTTGTGGCAACATTGAGTCTTCTATAATCCACACACATTCTCCATCCAGTGATTGTTCTAGTGGGAATTTATTCATTATTATCATTCTGAACTACGGTCATCCCACCTTTCTTGGGAACAGTCTGAACTGGACTCACCCGTGCAGTGTCTGAAATTGGGTAAATCATGCTTGCATCTAACAATTTTACCACTTCCTTGTTGACTACCTCTTTCATGGTAGGGTTAAGTCTTCTCTGAAGCTGCCTCACAAGTTTTATATCATCTTCCATCATGATTTTGTGAGTGCAAAAAGAAGGATTAATGCCCTTCAAATAAAAAATAGACCACCCAATAGCAGTCTTGTGTTCTTTAAGCACTTTGATTAATTTCTCTTCTTCAGCTTTAGACAATCCCTGATTTATAATAACATGATATGTCTCTTCCTCGCCCAAGAACATGCACTTTAAATTTTCAGGCAATTCTTTCAGCTCTAATTTTGGTGCTCCAGTTGGGATATCATTTTCTTTCTTCTCTAGCACCTCCATTACAACTTCTAGCTTTTCTAATGTGTCCTTGTCTCCATCTCCTCTACAAGCTCCTGATCAATTGACTTCTCTGTATGCACTATAGTATCTAACACATCAATTCTAAAATAATCATTTTTGTCAATAGGATTTTTCGTATCATCAAAAACATTAAAAATTACCGACTCATCAAACATCCTAAGTTCTAACTTCCCTTGTGCTACATTAATCATAGCTCTAGTTGTAGCAAAAAATGGCCTACCTAAGAGAATAGGTATTTCACTCTCCCCCATATCTAAAACTATAAAATCAGCTGGAAAAATAAATTTGTCAACCTTAACCAAAATATCTTCAATGACTCCACTCGGCTTCCTCAATGATCGATCAGCAAGTTGAAGAGACACTATGGTGGACTTCAATTCAAAAATTCCAGATATTTGCATACTGATATAGGCATTAGGTTGATGCTTGCTTCAAGGTCACATAGTGCTCTCCCAACGTTAATATTACCTATTGCAATGGAAATGTTGAAATTCCCTAGATCTCAAAGCTTAGGTGGAACTCTTTTTTGAATTATAGCACTGCACTCTTCAGTAAGTACAACGGTTTCACATTCCTACAACTTATGCTTTCTAAACAACAAATCTTTCATAAATTTAGCATAGTTAGGCATCTTCGCTAAAGCTTCAACAAAAGGAATATTAATATGCAATTTTTTAAACATCTCTAAAAATTTAGCATACTGTTTCTTTTGAGCTTGTTGCTTAAGCTTCATTGGATATGGTGGTTTCTCAAAGTGCGAAAAGTCCATTACCTTCTTGGGATTTGCAATAGCTGGTTCCTTTTCATGACTTGCTTGTGCCTCCACTTCTGCTTCCTAATCAACATTTTGATTGGGTTCAACTTCTTCTCCGACCTTTTTCTGCACTATCTTGGTCTTCTCTTAAGGTGTGATTACAATTCCGCTCCTTGTAGTGATTGCTTTAGCCTACTCTCATGGATTGATCACTATGTCACTAGGAAACTGCTCGTGCTATCTTTCTGCAAGCTGTTTTGACAACTGACCAATCGGATTTTCAAGATTGTGAATGGAAGCATCTTGATTTTTATGATGAGCTCTAGTCTCATTAATGAATGCATTTGTAGCTTGAATATGCTTATTAGTGGTCTTTGATAGTTGTATCATGGCTTTCCCCAATTCAAATGGCTCTTTAGGTGGAAGAGGTGGAGGTTGCAAAAAATTATTAGATTTGTAGTGTAACCCTCCTCCTTGAAACCTTTTCTGAAAATTGTTCCCCATAGCGAAATTATGATTTCTCTGGAAATTTTGCTGAGATCTTTGATCATGCCATACACCATTCACCTGAACTGGATGAGCTCCTATCAATGTAGGACATTCATTTGTTTCATGGTCCTCTTGACAGTATTCACAATTAACTAATTGTGTTCAAACAGGTGCAGCTTGAATTGCTGAAACTTGAAGCTTGTCAATTCTCTCATTAAGCTTGGCTAGCTATTGTGACAAAAGTTTTTGGTCAGCTAGCACGGCATCGCTGCTTCCCAACTGAATAACCTCTCGTCTCGGTTGAATCACAATGCTTTCATTTTCATTCGTGGCTAACGAATCAATCAACTCATAAGTTTGAGATGCTGTTTTTGGTCTGAGTGAACCTTCAACGGCAACATTTATGATCATTCTTGATTTAGGTGTCATTCCATTGAAAAAAATCCGCACCTTCTTCTCAACTGGCATATCATACTGAGGACATTTTCTGATCAATTCTTGAAATCTGTTCCAGGCTGCACACAATGTTTCTTTTCCATGTTCAGTGAAATTAGTGATTTCATTCACCAATTTGTTGTATTTTTCCATAGAGAAATATTGAGCAAAGAATTTGGCAGCTAACTCTTCCCAAGTGGTGATGCTATTAGAAGTCTATATGTCTAACCATCTAAGAGCTATTAAAAGGAAACAATTGCAGTTTAATCGCATCACCTGTCGCACCTTGATGTCTGATTGTGTCACAGATCCTAAAAAATCTATCCACAAAATCATGTGGATCTTCTTCATCTTCTCCACCAAACTGGCTTCGCTCCACCAAAGTGATTAATGATGGATGGATGTCAAAATGGTTGGCTTCAATTGGTGGCCTGACAATACTAGATATTGGTCTGGTGAACAATGGAGCAAGAATATCCTCTATCAATTCATCCTCTGGTCGTGGTGGATTGTTGTTTCTTTCAGCCATCTCTAGTTCGATCTCAGGTTGTGAACTAGAAGTTCCTGCTCCTTTCCTCTGTTTAGCTAACCTCCTGTTTCTCCCGACAATCTTTTCTATTTTCGGATCGTACTGTAGAGTTACAGGATCAATTATACCTCGCATACAACTATGAAAAGCAGATCAGTAATAACAAGAATTAAAGATAAGAGTTACTATAAAATTAGTGTTTTCAATCCCTGTCAACGACGCCAAAAACTTGTTGCCAACTCGGCAAGTGTATCAATCGTTCAAGTAATAAATTGATAAGTAGAGTATCATATCCACATGGATTGAATCACCAAATTTATCACAACTATTATCTTTAAATTGGATGAAGAAGAATTAATAAGATTGAATTTTAATATTTTGATGTGGTGAAATTTAAATAATAAAAACTAAGAATTAATAAGAATTCAAAAATAATGATATTTGGATTTTTGGGGAATTATGATAGAATTGTAGCCAAGACACACACACACACCATTTTGATCCCAACTTATCTAATTAGATTGATTACTACATTCAATTATACTAATTATTCAAATAATGCCTCTTTACATGAACCCTAGTTAAAGACTAATTCCTTAGTAACTTTAACCCTTTAACCCAAGTAAAAATCCTAATTCCTAAGTGATTTCTCTTCGATCAAACATTAAGTGAGACGCATCAATTCATCTGTAATTATACATCCCTATCCCTAGGCAATGTATCAATTGTTATTCCACCTTTGTCAGAAATCAAAGTGCCAATATTCCTATTGTGAACCCTAACTTTCAGAACTTTATCAAAGTGATAAATTTCAATAAAGATATATGATTCATATAACACAAGGTGAAACAAAATAATTTAGCATGAAAGAATCATAGAATTCAATCCAATATCAAAGGAGATAACATGAGGTTGTGACCTTAACTACAATGAAGAAATAAGCCAACCCTATTCATGGTTGGCGTCCAAATCATAAACACAATGTACCTAGATAAAGAAAGAAAAGAAATAGAAGAAGAAGTAAAACCCTTCAATCTTGATTTCAACTCTCTTGACCTAGCTTCAATTAATCACCAAGCTACCTTCCTTGCTCTTGTTCTCTTGTTTCTCAGTGTAGTCGTCCTCTTTCTCTTCCTCTCAGTCCATATTTATAGTTATGTTGTAGAAACCCTTCCTTATATACTATTTTTGTGCAATATTAGTTCAAATCTTGAAATCCCATTTTGCTGGCGCTAACAACTTGCCTCGTGGCACTGATAGCGTGGCCTGCTTAATTGTTGGTGCTGATGGCGCCACATCTCACGCTGGTAGCGTGAGATGGCAGTGAAAAATATTGTCTTCTGATTCTGTGGCATTGTTGGCTTCACATCTCACGCTGGTATCGTGAGATGGCAGTTGATTTTGGTGCATTTTAACTCCTTCGCGCTGATGGCGCCAGACATAGCGCTTAATGCGCCACATTCCAGAAGGATTTCTCTATGTTTGCTTCATGGCACTTATGGCGTGACTTCCCACGTTAGTAGCGTGAGAATCAAAAACTTTGGCTTCTTGACTTTCCTTTCCTTCACTCTTTTTCTTGTTTTTCCTTCTATAAAATTACACAAAATGAGACATAATGTGAATTGGATTAAATCAATCAAAACATCTACAAATGAGGTTGATTATGGTTCCATCATGATTGATTCTTACTTCTTTTAGCTTGAAAAACATTATATGTTAAACGCATATCACACATCTTGTTGTGGCAAGGTCAAGTTTGCAACTCCTGATTTCTTGAAGCATAAAATATTCTCTAGTAACATCAAAATTTACACAAAACATTAAACATTGTATTTTGTAGTTTCTAAAACCGTTTTATATAATTTATTGACAAAAACAACTATTATTAACAAAATATTTTTTAAAAAAAACTAGAATAATTACTCACAAAATAAGATGCGAAAATCAATTATCATTACAATAGGGCTTTAAATAGAGAAAGTAGCAAGTCTCTAATTAGGTGATATAAACAACAAATTATGGCTACTTACAACTAGGCATTATTAGCTTACAACTACAAGTTTTTTCTAAGCACAAGTAACATTTAAGCAACTTTACGAGCAACCACAAAATCTGGAAAGATATTTTAATTATGATAGTAGAAAAATCTCAACTGTCAACAATGTCTCGTGATTTTAAATAGTGATTGTGGTCACTTGTCGCAGTTACTGCTGCGATATGAATTGCGCCTACTGTGGTGTGAAACCATTATATATTTTTGCTGAATGTAAAAAAGATTTACAATTATTCTAATTATCAGTATATCTTTTATTCATAAAATAGTATGACATTTCATTCCTTTAAGATATGGTATCCTCCAACATCCAATAGGGTCACACTCATTTTTTTTTATTATTATTATTATTATTATTAGAAAAAGTCGAATAAAATGATGTGCATGTGGTCCCATTGCAGCTAATATGCGGATGCATTTTGGCATTTCATGTCAAAATTCACATCGCAATAGCAAATTGTTGCAATTACGGGCATTCCACAATAATATTGTGGTCGCAATTGTGATTGCGGATCATAATTTAGAATCATGGTGTGTCTAGGCGTGGATGTACATGATCTCTAATTTTTCCCCAACTTTTTGTAACTTCAATGAACATGGGTTCGAGGACCTCACGATGCCTTACATTTGTGTAATCATCTTTGTATTAGGTCTATGGTTAATCGTCACTATTGCACCCACTGTCACGCGATCTCTGCCTTAATGAATTTTATTGCCTCCTTAAATTGTTATAAAGTGCTCACCTTGTCATTTGATTTCATGGACATTAATTAATAATATTGATAGTCATATTCACGTGGTCTCTCGCTTGTCGCAAAGCCAATTCTGCTTACAAACCAATTTGATTTGTTTTTGAAGTGTTAAAAATATTATAGAAAAGCAAAAAGAAAAAGTCATTCATGATCAGCCAGCAATATTAATGTGCAGTAGCAGCACCGCTTCTATAAGCATTTGATGCTTAACAAGCACTGCACTCCAATGGTAATAACAGCTAGAAAAGTGCCATTCCTATCAAGCACGGGTGCTCTTTAATCACTGTAACGCAGTTGCTCTTAGGTTGAATGGCATTCAATGTGAAATGGGCTGCAGGCGTGGACCACGTACGGGTGGTTCATGTTTTGCCATAGTTTGTTTTTAATAGATAGTGTAGTCATATTTGAAAATCTTATTATTTTAAACACCCTCCTAACACTTTTCATTTATTTTTTTTTTCTCATTTCCTATTAAATCATATCATTTATTATATTTACATTAAAAAAGTACAGGAATTGGCTGCTAGAAGTCAGATGTAATAGCGTCGGCTTAGCCGACTCTTAGTGGCCACTAAACTGATTTTAATTTCTTTATTTTATTTATTTTACAAACATTTGCGTTGAACTAGCCGACGCTTTATACTGTTATTTTTTTTTTTACAATATTTTCTTATTATGTGCGTCGAGTAAGCCGAGGCTTGATAATATTTTTATAATTTTTTTATTTTATTTTATGCGTTGGTAGTCTATGTTTTTTTAATATTAAATTAGACACCAATATGCTAAGAAAATTTCAACATTCGCTCGCATTGCCCCTCTGTGCCGGAAAAACCTAATCCAAATTTAAGTTTCAATTTCATACACTGACCTCTCAAGTCTCACCCATGATGGAGTGAAGGAGGGTCCCTTTTGATTCAACGCAGTTATTAACCCTTCTCACTTTCTCATGGGTTTTTGTTTCTCTTTCCATTTCATCAATAACCCTTGTTTTTGTACATAAGCTATTTGGTGAAGCTCTCGAGCGAGGAACCGGCTTCTTCAAGTTAATATCATACTACCAGACACAGTCATGGCCTTCATACATGTGGTCTCGACACTCCTTTCGTGGTCCTCAATGCCCTTTCGATCTATTGAACATGGAAGGAAATTGAAAGGTATGTATCTAATATCATACTACTAGATACAGTCAGGCCCTTCATACTGCATGTTCTTTGATTTTCTTTGGTTTTTTTCTGCTAATACACGTTTTCTCAGTTAAAAGCTAATTCCTATACTGTGTCACTCTCTGCCCCTTTATTCTTTTGTGCTCATTGAAATAATGAAATCATTTCAACCATAGGATGAGTTCAATAAACTGATTCATTTGAAGATTTTTCTTTTTTATGTATGAACTATGAAGTTAAATAGGGCTAACTGGGATTGCAAAAGGCTTTGATAGTTTAAGCAGTGAATTAAATACTTGTTAACTAATTGGCTTTGATACGAGTTCAACACCCCTTTATCCTTTTGTGTACATTGTCATACTTGTTTTGGTCTGACATCACACTACTCTTTGTTTCAATTTCATTACTTCCAAGTTTAAAATACATTTCTTGAACTCCAGTTAAATTATGGAACTAGAAGACTTACTGATCACTAGAAACTTTTCTGTTTCTTTGATACTGCAGTGGTGGACAATGTGATAGTGAAACTGATCCAATTGATAACGAGAAGTGCCTAATTAAATGAGTATCCAATGAAGATATTCTCCATGCTGCAACTGCACGTATAATCATTGCAAATTATTGTTTACTATCACAGTACGTACTCTTAATTGAAACAAGTTCTCCAAATTGCTTACTAGAATGTGAGTTTGGCCATTTCCTTCTGCTTCCTAGTCCCCTATATACTTCATGAAGGCTGCAGTTTGTGCCTTGAAAATTTAAATTAACTGCACTTTGTGTCTTTGCAGCTATAATTTTCCATCTTTAAGTTACGAACCTCATTCATGCAGTGACATGATTTGTGTAACTTGAGACATAAATTTTTCTTCTTTCAGTCGAGGGCTTCTCAAAAGTATGCTGCGGAAAAATCCTGAGTCGAGCAAACTTTAAGTTTTTCTTCTTTGCATTTATTAAGGCAATGCTGATTTATAGATTAAAACAAGTTCTGAAAAATATGATTTAAATATGCCATTGTCTATGCGGCTTACATGATTAGATCTGATTGTCTTAAGTGATAAATATGACCAAGATGTACGTTATCAGTCTGACAAATTTAAATGCAGATTTATATTACTCAGTGTTGTGAAAACCGGTTCGGTCATTGAACCGGTTGAGGTAGTGGGTCAGTGGTTCAATGGTTCAACCGGTGGGTTAGTAGTTGAACCGGTTTGAACCGGTATATATTAAAAATTTAAAATTATATATGTATCTATTATGTATAAGTATATAACTAACATTATTTCATTTGATTAAGCAAAATATACTCAAAAATTCAAAATAACAATTGATAATGTAAGTAAAGTGTATTGATAATAAAAGGAGTACAAATAGCAATTATTTAAATAAAACAACAAGCCCAATTTTTAATAAAAAAAATGAGCCAAAATGAGTACAGAAAACAAAAAATGAGGTACATGAAGCAAATCTGGAGGCCCAAATCAAAAACCCTAATCTCTAATGCTATATATACTCTCACTTAGCCTAACCCTCGTTTTCTTCCTTCTCCTTTGTGCTTCTGCGCCGCTCCCCTCACCTTGCCCTGTCGTTTCGCGCCCTTTGTCGTGCCTCTCCCCTCGCCCCTCCCTACGCCTCACCACGATGAAGCTTGCGTCTGTTGCGTGCGAGACGAAGGTGATTGCGCCCCAAGCTGTGATCACGTCGGCATTTCCTGATGCGGTGAGGCTTGAACGAATGGAGAAAAGCTGAAGCTTTTGCGTTTTGTCTCTCTGGTCTGGTCTGAAGTTTTTTTTTTTTCTATACACCAAAACGACGCCATTTTGCGCGTCTGCACTTTGTTCTTTTCTTCTTCACCAACCCGGTCCGGGTCCTAAAACCCGGTTGGATTTCCAATTCTAACCAAAACCGTCCGGTTTTCTCCGGGCCAAACCGGGCCAACTGCATGGCCGGTTCGTTAGCCAACTCGGCCCGGTTGATGCTCTGATTCCCGGTTCAATCGGCCGGTCCGAACTGATTTTAATAACATTGCTGCTCTCATATTTTTCCCTCTCATTTAAAAAAAATAAAATAAAATAAAATTTTTAGCTTTTATTTTTTGCACCTTATGTATTGTAACTTCAATTTTAAGCAAGAGCAATTCTTCTAGATTATTTCCTCGGTAATATATTTAATAATAGAGTCAGCTAAGCCGACGTTGAGAGAAAATAATTAAATATATTAAAACTAGCGTTGGCTAAGCCGACACAAATTAAAAGTAAAAAATTGTCTTATATAGTGTTGGATCTACTTGTGACCGATATACATGTCAGCTAAGCCGACTCTAATTGCCCCCACCTTTGTAAGCTGATCTAGCAAAATTAGGAGACCTCGGCCACAATGCCACAAAAAAAAAAATTACCTAAATACCATGTTGGCCAACTTATATACCAGAATGTCATACGACATAGTTCGCTACATGCACCAGCGAACTATGTAGGTTGATGTTGATGTGACATAATTCTGGTGGTCACATAATAACGGTATGTGTAACACCCCGTGTATACCTGGTGTATTATCATTATATAATCATCAGATTAGCGCTTAAACAAGTTAATTAAAACCTTTTAATAAAACAAGTTTATCTTGCGGAAGCATAAAAACCAAACCATATTTCTTGATAACATTATGTATGGAATCACAACCCACATCAAGCATCAACAAGCCCCTGCTTAACCAGATCATACAAACCAACCATAGGCAGAAACATAAATATCTCACAGATATAAACAGGAGTAAACATAACTGAACGAAAACCGGATATATAAACATCAACAGGCACCCAAGGTGCATATATATATATATACAACAAGAAGCGTCCAAGCGCTTTTTGATTCTACGGATCCTTCCTCACAAGAAGGCATACATATATACATCAGTGTATAAAACAAAATACATGCGCAACGCACGTCTTCCCTCACAGGGGTATACAACACAAAACAAAACAAGATGCTGAGCCGAGCTCCAAGCATACAAAACACCATCATAGCTGAGCCGAGCTCCAAGCTATCCTCTGCTACCCGAGGCCAAGCAGGTAACGTCTCTACTGGGGCCTCCCGCCCTGAGACTGCTCCCCTCTGCCAGAAGCATCACCTGAAAAGCAACAACCCCACACGGGGTGAGATAAACATCTCAGTAAGCTCAGGGTCCTTGGAGGCATCTCCTCCACCCTGGCTCACTCATCATGACACAAGTCATCAGGATATCACAACCATCTGGGCCATCCCGGCCTCTCATAACAATATACATAACAAGCTATCTAAGCTCTATGTATGGTGGACCGAGTCCAACATCGTCCTCAGTGTGAAGCCGGAATTCACACCCGTGCCATCCCATTGGGTGCTATCCCTTCGCATGGACACACGTATATGGTACCTCCGAGCCTAGGCTGCAACCGCGACGGGACCACCTAGCTCTTGGTCTTAGGGAATCTCCGCATCCCGGGACCTTATGTCAACCACGCGCAAACCAAACTAGGAGGCGCGCTCTCCTCCTAGGGAGGTCCATATCTATCTTCACTGGCCAGAAGATCTAATAACAGGCTTACTACAATCTCAAGCACAGATACAAGCATGTATATATATGAGCATGCAACATCCACACAATGCATGAATCATGAATGAAACCACTACTCTCACGGAGTATGGTAGAGCACACACACAAGTGGGAAACATCCCCAAGGGTCCAGAACTTACCTGGCAAAGTCGAGCTCTGCAGTTCTCCCCGTGCTCTGTGGCCCACGCCACTGACACCCTCGGTGTCACGCCCTATCAAGGCACACACAACATGTATATCAACATACAAGCCATACAAGGCACAAACAATACGGTTCACAACCGCTCAAGCATGAAAGGACTCACAATCCTTTCCAAAACCACAAGTCATCTATCCTATGGTTCCACAAAGCTTGGCATTCACAAGCCATCAAGCCACTAGCCTCTCAAGGCTATCACAACCACAATCCAAGGCTCTAGCATGTTCACAAATGGCTAAGCAACTCAGCCCAACAACAATAACATGCATCACAAAGAGCCAAGAATTCAACATTCACCAAACTCACATATGAGAGCTAATCCTACATCCTCACAACATTCTAAGCACATGCTTCAACATGACCCAAAGCTAAAACAAGCTCTATCAAAAGTGGGTCACTATTCACCCAAAACCCCAACTCATGAATCAAGAGGTAAATCTTGTGTTTCTTACCTCAAATGACCCAAGGAAGACCCACGGACGACTTCCCCTAGCTTGGGTACTCACGAATCGTCGCTGTTCCTCGCCGAGCTCAAGTTCCACGAACTTCCCTTGAGAAAGGGATCCTTTGATTTAGGGATTTTCAAGGTGAAAGGAGGATGGATTCAAGCTCTAGAGGTGATTTTCATCACAAAACAAGCTTAAGGAAGTGTTTTTGGTGAGATATGGTGAAGGAACCAAGCTTGGGCACTTAACAATGGAGGTAGGAGGTCAGAGGAAGAAGAAAGAAAGGTTGGGGCTTCAGAAATCGCGAAAATCAACTTATATAGTGGACCTGTCCGAGCTGCCGCGCGGATCGCGCCACACCTGACGCTGATCGCGCCAGCTGCAAAATCCACGACGCCTCCAGCGCCAGCCCCGCGCTAAGGCGCCGACCTCCAGAACCTCTGGCGCCAAGAGCGCCACCTCCCGCGCCAAGGGCGCCAACCTCCAGAGAGTCCCGCGCCACCGGCGCCAGCTCCCGCGCCTCAAGCGCCAACATCCAGAACATCTGGCGCCAACCGCGCCACCCACGGCGCCAACCGCGCCAGCTGGGAATTTCAGGGTGGTTCCGGCGCCACCAGCGCCGTTCACGGCGCCATGAGCGCCAGCTTCCAGAGACTGTGGCGCCAAGAGCGCCAACCACCGCGCCACAAGCGCCAACTAGCAGAGACCTTGGCGCCAAGGGCGCCAACCTGGCGCCATCAGCGCCACAACTTTGGCCACGGCGCCAGACCTGGTGCTGGCCGCGCCAGATTATGCAGAAGCACTCTGCAGAGTGTTTTTCTGCATAATCCCACTTTCAAGGCCTCAGACTCGCGTTATACGCGCCCAAACTCGCGCTAAACGCGTTGGGACTTAGGGATATCACAGTATGCTGACATGCAGAGAGAGAGTAATTCGCATGAGAGAGTAGCAAACTACCTACAATAAAGGCAAATAGATTGCAGATAGAGAAAGTAGTTCGCTTGAGAGAGTAGCGAATATAACCGTCTCCACTTTCCCATAAATAACTTCTTCCACTTTATCATAAAGTATATTATCCCTTTATTTTTGCAAACTTTTTCAAATAAATTGGATGGTAACAGACACATATTTTTATTCAAAATAATTTTAAAAAAACTGTATTGTTTTATAAAACTAATTTAGTTAATAAAATTAATTTTCAACTAAATAAAAAAATATTTGAAAATAAAAACACAATTAGAAAATCTATTTAAAATTGATTTAATTCTTATAATCAATTTAAAACTAATTCAAAATACCAATTTTTATCCAAAATGATTTTTAAAAAAATTATATTGTTTTACAAAACTAATTTAGTTAATAGAAATAATTTTCAACTAAATAAAAAAATAGTTAGAAAATCTATTTAAAATTGATCTATTTCTTATAATCAATTTTAAACTGATTCAAAATACATTTTTTTATTCAAAGTGATTTTAAAAAAATTGTATTGTTATACAAAACTAATTTAGTTAATAGAAAATCTATTTAAAATGATTCTAATTTTTATAATCAATTTAAAGCTGATTCAAGATATTTCAATTTTAAATCGACGATTATTTGAAAAAAAAAAGTGAAACAATTTGAAAAACAGTTGTTTGATTTTTTATCATATTTTTTTTCAAATATTATTTTTATTTAATTGAAAATTAGTTCTATTAACTAAATTAATTTTGTAAAACAATAAAAAAATTTTAAAATTATTTTGAATAAAAATATGTCGGTTACCATCCAATTTAGTTTAAAAGATATGTAAAAATAAAGAGATGACATATATTATGGAAAAGTGGATACCACCAAAATTGCGCCACATCAACCTACATAGTTTGTTGGTACATGTAGCGAACTATGCTGCGTGTCATTCTGGTATATAAGTTGACCAGTGTGGTATTTAATTAATTTTTTTTTTTATTTTGGTGTCACTTAGGTCGAGGTCTCCAAAATTAGCTGCCAACTTTTAACGGTCATGTCGTATCCATCACAAATCGGACACTAAGGCTTTGTTTGGGAGTTAGAAGGGGAAGGGAAGGAAAGAGATTCAAGGGGAAGGGAGGGGAAGGGAAGGGAGGAAAATGAGGGAAGTTCCTTTCTCCTTGTTTGGGAGTTAAAAATATATTAGGAGAGGAAAATTGAGAGTTAATAAGAAATGTTTACAATTTTTTCTTATTTCAAAAATTAATAAATCCTATATTTTACACTAACTAGGGTAGAATAGTAATTTTATTAACACTGACTGGGATAAGATAGTAATTTTAATTACTTTTTCTTCTAAAAACCCCCAAATAGGGGGGACAGCAATTTTAAGGCTTTGGAGAATTTTAGAGGAGTTTTGAAAATCTTCAAATCCTTTCCCTCAAAAATTAAAACTCCCAAACAAGGAGATCTTCCTACCTAAACCTTTCCCTTCCCTCCCCTCCCCTCCAAAATCCCTCTCCCAAACAAAGCCTAAAGTACCAGAGATCGATTTTTGTCTAAAGATGACACTAAACAGCTGTTTTCTTGTAGTGTGTTATATATTTTTCTCTCTCGCATTAGATATTGAATAGGATTGTGAGTGCCCATCTATATTTTTCTTACTAGGTATTAGTTCTATTTAACATCTTTTTGGTCATTATGCCTTCTGGCACAATAATTTTGTTATGACATTTAGGATCAGATTTTTAGTCAAGTTATAGTGGGTTGGAAGTGTAAGATACTTGTGTTGTATAATATTCTTTTTCTTTATACATGTCTTTAAGACAACAATAACAACAACAACACGAGTCAATTTTTTATGATTAAATGAAATGTTTATTAAGCATATTTAAAAGTAATGGAATAATAAACGTGATGTATAACAAACATTTTTTGTAAAAACAGAATTACGTACAATGTAGAAAATATTATATAAAGAATCATGCTCTTTTTTAAGAATATATACATCTATTCAAAATAAAAATTAAAAAGATTCAAGAAAAATATGTGATAACTATTCTTAACCCATAAATCAAATAACCTATTTAAAGCAGCGCATGTATTCTACCCTATCCCAAATACAAGTATAAATAAAATTGGACTTCAAGTCCTGTATCTACTCATCAAAATCTTCACAATCTTTGAAATAACCATGTCAGCAAGGGAAAGTTAGTCATTGGGCACGATTGCCAGGTTCATGTATCCATCGAGCGAGTACATAACACAGAAAAGACAGATAGAGGAGTGATGTTTGATTCTCAACTTATTTATATATATTAATGGTATAAAAATATCATCAATCAAACAATTGGCATAGACTTTAACAGGGGAACTTAGTGTTTATCTACTTATGCTAGTTCTACCCACTAGACTTGATATGGATCCATACTTCTTGTTTGGATAGAGACTAGGAGTACATATATATGCCTGAAATCGTGGTAATAATCTTCATCTTCCTCAAATGAACTCAATATCTGAAAAAGTTAGAGCATTCCTAGTCTGTACCTTGGGGCATACTATCCGACCAGTCAATGAAATACTAAGTAACTTGATGAGATGATGTTTCCAACACAAGGTAACCTTAGTCCTTAAGGTACTTCATCACTCGACAACTTACCCCTAAGACACCCGTCATTGTGCCCCTGCCTTTCATTCCTCAACTTACAAGGCTATGTCTTCCATAGATTAGTGAGTTAGGATGTGATGGTTGTTGTTTATACTGAAGTAGAAAGCGTTTTTTTCTTTTACATTGGTTCAAAGTCTGATGTAAAAAAGTCTCATTTTTACATTGGTGGGGTCTGCATACTTCTACAACTGATGTAGAATCCCCAAAATAACTTATATAAAAAGTCCTTTGTGATTCTTTGCCTCCAACAAATGATATGAAAGAAATTAACATTTTTCTCAATTAAGGTCAATCACACTACCGAAAGATTAGAGGATAGGAAAATTTGGAAACAAAATGAGACAATCATGTCTTCTGTAAAATCTACGGACAATGTTCTAACTCCTTCTTAGTCAGAAACTTAAAACAGTTTAGGTACTAAAAAGATAATAAACATTAAATTTAATATGCTTGCCGGTAAATATAAAAGAATGTTAGCCCAATTTGTATAATAATTAAAACATGCTCTTAAAAATGTTATATTTTTTATGAGCTCTTAAGAAGATTATGTAATAAAAGATTACTTGATGTTTAAAATAGGACAAAAACATATTTTTGGTCAATACACTTTTAGAACATGAAACAAATTTGTATAATAATTTGGTGATTTTTACTTTTAGAACATGAAACAATTTTTTTGACCTATCTTAGTCTTAAACTTTTCTATGTTTATGGTTTTAGTATCTGCATATTAAGTATTACTGTTAAATGACGTGACATATTACGTGGCTTACTAGTACTAATCCAGAGAAATACTTAGGTGCACCTAGAGCAAGACATTTTCTTGTTCTGATCCATTTATTATTCGTTATGTCAGCAATCTACCTAGAAAAAATAAAAATTATCATTAATGTAGGAAACAACAATGACTCACAATGCTGACATGACGAACAATGAATGGATCAGAGTAAGAAAAATATCTTGCTCCAGGTGTACCTAAAATTTTTTCACTAATCCAATGTATCAAATATTTAAGTCAATTATAATTTTAGTCCTTTGTATTTTTACGAAATACAATTTTAGTCCTTCAACAATATTTTGACCGGTGTTAGTCTCAACAATTTGTTGTCCATCATTATTTTTAGTCCTCACCTATTATTATTTGTTAAGCAATCATGTGACAATCATATGGGCTATTAGTATGATGTAATAATATCCATGTAATAAAATATTGCTAGTTTAAGACATTTTTCTTTTGGGGTTCTAACGCATTACAGAAATGTGGAAAACCACTAAAACATTTCTAGTAGTTTTATGATTTTAAAAAATTCCATAGAACCACTAGATAAACTAAAAACAATGATAGACAGAAGTTGTAGGACTGGGTCAAATAAATTGTTGAAGATCATAAAAAATTGTTGAGGGATTAAAACTGGTATGCAAAATTATAGAAATTAAAGACTAAAAGTGAATTTCATAAAAAAAAGAAGATGAAGTACTAAAAGCACAATTTATCAAGAAATTTGATATGTGATTATCATGTCATATTAGTGATCACGTGATTGTCACATTATCAGTTAATGATGATACTTAATGACATAGACTAAAAACATAAATGTAAAAAAGTATAGGGGACAAAGATCAATTAAAATTTTATTTAGGGACACAAAACAAAAATCGTTAAAAGTTGTGGGACCAAAAACATATTTTGCCCTTTATAATATTCAATATATTTATATGCGTGTATCTTATCAAATTATGTTATTGTTTATATTATATAAAAATTAATAATAATTACGTAAATAAATTTATTTTAACTAAAAATAATTTCAAAAATATAAATTCTGCAACACAAGATGGATCAAATAAAATTGACGATGAGTTAATAATTACCAATTAAAAAAATAGTATGATAGTATTGAAGTTATAATTATAATTAAACACACATTATTTTCACATTTTGAATAATTCTCAATGTAATTACAATAATTATTGAACAAATAGTAACCTCCACAAAACACAATCTTGGGGAGGCTAGAGGTGAGAAACTTTACTTGTGATTGAGCTCCAAATTAAAGATTGATCTTATGTTCACCAAAAAATGAATGTTTGTGGAAATATCTCATAATTTTATTTGGGATCCAAAAGTTCTATTGATAGTTAAAATGAAATATAATAATTAAGATCGAACAATGAAAACTATATAAAAAAAATCAAAATATGTGTTTTCTATGAGTGTGTATTGTATTTATGAAACATAGTAATATTTAAACTTATTAGCATATACACAAATTATTTTGGAATATGACTGAAAACTAATGTGAGTAGTGCTATTGCTTGGGTGCCATACTAGTTACTATACAGAAAGACAAGTCAATTTGGTTTGGATGATAAGATATATATAGGATCATTCACACGCTATTTAATTATTTATTACTTAATTATGAAAAAGCCGCCATACCTTATTTTTATCAGCCAAAAAAAAAAAGGGATACGCAAAACCTGTCAGCAACTCTAGAAATTAAACATTATCTGGCAATATATTTATGTATAACACGAAACCTGCTAGTCTAATAACACTAGAAGAGAAACATATGCCTTCCAGACCAACAAACTCTTCAAGCTGGCATTCCAAAAAGTTCATTGACTACACATCGATAGAAAAAGACAAACCTTTTTCTTTGATAATCAAGCATGACTGAGATTTAAATTTAGTAAAGTCAAATACATGTTAATTTATAGCATTGTTAAAATAATGTCATTAGTATTACACTAATAAAAATAATGTCATTTGTAATAGCCGCCATACCTTATTTAATTATTTATTTATTACAATTGATCCAAGTCTTCACAACAAAGAGCACAAGTATAACCCAAGAACAATAGAAGTCATTCCACACTGCCATTCAGATTTATAAGACAATAAGGTCCCTTGACCAAAACTGGCGGGCTCGCCTAGGCAAGATTTAGTATGTGAGATTAGCCATGCATTTTTATTTTAAAAGTTTAGGAAGTATTCTACAGTAGAAGAATGGCAGCAAAAATTCCATGGAACTATCAAACCAATTCAACCCTAAAACTTGGACAGTATGAAAGCCAGTAAAAGGATCAAGAGATATAATCATATATATAACCATCATAAAATAACTGTAGAATCAGCACCAACAAGATGCAGCACCAAACAGTACAAATAAATCAGAACCATAAAACAACAGTGCAAAATTGTTTAGGTTCGATGAATATGTAATTAGTTAATAGGAATACATTTCTAAGTTCTAACGCTCTAGAATAGTCAAGTCTATTGTACTATAGTGCAAGTTGATTCTAGGTTGACTAATAAGGACGATAAATAGTCATGATCCTCTACTATATTACCACAAAAAAATATACATAGACTCAAGATAGGAATATCTTGCTTACGTTTCTCTATCGTTGAATGCTTCATAAACTTTAGAATACAATGCCCTTGTCAAACCAATTAACCTTGCCGCCGTGGGGGCCCAATTACCAGTTTTGGTCAATGGAGCTTGTTTATACACCTGAATTGTTGTGGAATAACTTCAACAATTCTTCGCATATTCTACTGCGTCTAATTATCGAAAACTTGGTTCAATTATAATAAATAAATAACACGCGAATGATATTATATACATCTAATTATCGAAACCAAATTGACTTATCTCGTTCTAAAGTTTCTAACATTTCATATAAGAAAACTTACTAGATCAGTCAGCATAGTAGTAGAGAATTAAGATAGATGTATGAGGAATAGAATATTGAAGCATCTTACTACAAAATGTACGTCGGGACCAAAGATATATCATCATAACAAAATCTAGGTCCAAGTGCACATGCTTGGGGTATATGAAACTATAGAGACCTTTTGGATAGGTTGATTGGGATTAGATTTGTCCAGTGTTCTTGGTACCAAATGCTTACTTAATTATTGCTTTATAATTTCTTGACATGCCAAGGGAGTTTTCATTGCTGTCTTTCTTGCTTGTCCATGTCCATATATAAGCAGTTATAATTAATAATTTTCATACATTATCACTGTATAGATTTGACCAACAAATATAAGACTAAAATATGTTTATGATTTTTGATAAATATATGAATTTTGTGTTTGTTTTCCAATAAAAAAATATATTTTTCTAATAAAATAAAATTTTTATTTTTGGTCTTTCAAACTTTTTTTTTTGTCTATGTTTTTATATTTTTAGCAAACCCAAAATTTGATAATTTATCAGGGACTTGAAAAAAGAGTACTAAAGACCAAACACATTTTTTTTTTATTTCAGATATTTATTAGTGATTGAAAACATATTTTAGACTAAATATAAATATTTATATCTTTTGAATATTGCTTTAAAATATTAGTGATGTTGTTCTTAATAAATGATATTGCTATTTTAGTAACATGGTTTAGATGGTGATGAAGTTGTAAGAATGCTTTGATTGGAAATACTATGTCTTGTTAAATGAGTCAACATAAAATGTATTGGTGAATGGAAAAAGATAGGAAAAATTGTTCTTGTGTTGGCACTTAGTCTTTGAAAGTTATTAAGAGATGCCAGATGGAAAGCATGTTGGCAGTGTGGTTATGTTCACAAATGATGATTTAGTATTACTCTTAATTAGAGTCTAGATTTAACTGCTTATCCTTAACTGATTTTCCAGTTAGTTATGCGCAAAGGAAAGAAATTTCATGAGCCTCTGGATCTGGGCACTTATAATTTATCCGTTGGTAATAGATTATATCTATCAAACATCCAATTGATTTTGTATGAGCGAATGAGATTACTGTGTAAAATTCAAAGTTCATTTTTCACGTGAATAACATTCATTCACATGATTGAGTATAAAATTGAATAAAATTGTTTTGCCCCATAGTTGATGACTATAAGGGGCTACATGATGGATCCTTTAGAGATTTAGAGACTGATTTAGTAACTACCTCTTTGTTGTTAAATTAATCATTATTGCATATTGATCAGTGAATCGGTCGTTACCAAAATTGGTCACTGAATGTTACTTAAGGAGGTTGCATGTTATACATGCCATTTTTAACAGTGTTCGCATTTGTATTCCTTCCTAAAGAACTAAAAGTATCTATATATCTTGGCCTATTATTGTCTTTGTTTGGCATCTTATTATTGCTCGTCTTTCAAACTAATACGTACTCTCGCTTTGATTGAGTTAGAGTATTTGTTGGAATAACTATTCCATCTTTAAAACGCTTCTATTTATTTTATTTTTTTGCATAAATTGATAAATATATACTAGTGAAAAGATCGCTGAAATTTTGGCTATAAATGGATTGGCCAACTGGAAAGACATGTTCCTTAAATAATAAAGTAATAAATGAAAAAAGAAATGATAAAAATTATTGTCATGTTAATGGTAATTGACAGTTAAACAATTATTGATTTCTTTTTATCTTTTTCATCATTCCAACAACTTTGTTAACTGTTAAGTTATTAGCTAGTGTACATCAGCAGTAACCTTGATCTTGACGAAGTCATCCTTGAGGGTAGATCAACACGTATCCCAGCTCTTCAGGAGCTTGTAAAGAAGTTGACTGGCAAGTCACTCTTCATGTGGGATTTAGCTTTTATCAAAATGAATTGCTTAATTTGAAGAAACAGGGAGGGGATAGGGAATGTTTGTTTAAGCTTCTTTTTTTGTTGGTAATGGTTTGTTTAAGCTTTTGATGTTGAGATCATAGTGAAAATATATACATTGGTTAATGTTGAATTAAAACACTTGTTAGTTTAAAAATTCATAAATTGCTTTCTATAAACAGTTGGCAACAAATAATATACACGTTTCTAGATTATGTTTTCAAGTTGATCTTAACTAGATGCTAACATGTTGACTCAACATGTTCATGAGTCATGAATTGATTCTGTACAACGTATTGTTGCTTCTTATACTGATTCAAAAGTTACTTTTATTTTAATTGTGACCAATTATTATAATTCTATATCTTATTTTATTTTTAACCATTGCAGGATTTGATCATAGATATCTTCAGGGCGATTATTACATCACTTCTCTTTTCATGGTAATTTCTTACTCTTCATTGCCCTTTTCTGTTTCCATGATGCACATTATTGCAACTTTTTCCCCCTGTGAATGCAGTGTGTGACCTTGTGAAAAACTACCTAGCTCATCTCTTCAACACTAAAGTTCCTCCAATTTAGGTAATAGCCAAACTGAAAATGAATTTTCATGAAGCTTATCTAAAACTGCGATTGTGAGATTGATGCTTATTCGGAAAACTTCTAACCCTGCCCATTTTTAGTCTAATATTAGTTCACACTTGTAATTTTAAATTTAATATGGCTGAAAAAGAGAGAACATTGGTTTCCTTTTCTTATAGGTATTTTTCAATTTTTGTTCCTACTTTATTATGTAATTATAGACTTGAGTGAAATGAATACAAACTCAACTTTTGAATCATATTATGAATCCTAGATCAATTATGCTTCGTCTATATATTTTGTGGCATCTGAAATTATCTTGAAAAGTCTTTCATTTGTTTATATTTATAAATTTATAAATTATAAATATAAACAATATCATATATATTCTTTGTAAAATTCAATATTAAATCTTATATATTCATTTTTTTTATTTTTCAATGACTTTCATATTTCCATCTATCTAGTATATTTATTGACTTTTACGTGAATTTACATATATAACATATCAGTCTCAAGGTGGAAAGTAATTTTAATTTCTTAAGTTATATATTTGATTAAAATATTCAAAAAGAAAGGATTAAATATTCAAAATTATATATGATCCTTCTAGTGTATTTATTAGAGACTGATTTTCTACCACTATTTTGTTGCTCAATTGTTACTGTATAAATATTGATCAATAAATCAATCATCAAAATTGGTCGTTAAATCAGTCACAATCATATGGGTTATCGGATTATGACAATTTGCCATACAAAAATATTCAGATCGACCCACACTTAGTCTACATCTTTAGAGAAAAAAAAATAGATAAAGAGAGAAAATATAATAGATATATAATATGATGCGACAAGAACAAATATAAAGAAAAAAATATTATTAGTTAAATGTTTATGCTGAGTGTTCATATATGATTAGTTAGTTAGAGATGCATTTTGTTGGGTCATATATGATGCGTTATTGTTCATATACCGCGTGAGTTAGTTCTGGTGCATACTCACCAGAATAAATTATATTTGTTTTGCTTATATTAAAAAAATAGTAATTGCAATTTATAATAATTCTTATATATTTCCATTATATATATGTTCCTTGTTGAACATTCAATATTATTGATAATGCAAACAATTATTCTTGATTTAACCTCTTTGACAATTTACCTTTCTTGGTATGAAAAAAGAACGACCAATGTTAATTGAGTTTATCAAGGTGAAGTGTGATTAAGGCTAGCGTAAAAACTCAAGAATGTGAAACGAACAGTAGTTGAAAGCAAATTATCTTCCAACCATTTATATGTACAAGTCATTAAACATTTTGTTGTAAAAATAATTAAGGCTTAAATATATTTTTTAGTTTTTGTAATTTAATATTTTTTTGCTTTTCATTATTGTAATTTTTTTTGTTTTAATCATTGTAAATAATGTTTGTTTTATTTTTCATTCTTAAAACAATTTAAATTATTCTTTCAACTATGAAAAAAATATTATCTAAACTGTTTAAAGAATAAAAACAAAAAAACAACAACATAATTTATAAGGATTAAAATCATTTTTATTGTAAGGACAAAATAAAAAAACATTAAATTGCAAATACTAAAAAATATATTCAAAGCATTAGTTAATAATCAAAATCATAAAATGAAAATAATTCTACATTAAAAGCGCAACAACATACATATCTTGCTTTATTCAAAAGAAAATTATCATCCAGCCATTTTAATATATATATATATATATATATATAGATGGGATCCTTTTACATCAGTGTAAAACTTTATAGTTTTACATCATTCAATAACTTTTTATTGGATAAGTATTTTACAAAATCCATCGTTAGATTGAAAGCTTATATCATGTAGATCACGTGTATCAAATTTCACAAAAATCCGAAATCATTTGAAACCTAATTGATATATATAAAAATTAACGGTATATGTACTTCTAAAATATGTGAAAATTAGACTATTTGATATCATCACACAAATGATTTCAAATTTTTGTGAAATTTGATACACGTAATCTACATGATATAAGCTTTCAATCTAACGATGGATTTTGTAAAATATTTATCCAGTAAAAAGTTATTAAATGATATAAAACTATAAAGTTTTACACCGGTGTAAAAGGATCCTATCTCATATATATATATATAACTAAGGTAAGAAGGCTTCTCACTTTTGCAAAGAAATTAACAAGCCAGTAAATATTTTATCAGAAAAGTAATGAAAAAACATAAAAGCTAAATGAAATATCTCCGTAAGAAGCACGCGCACAACTTCATAAGCTAGCCTTGCTGCCCAAAATAGATTGGTTTGAAGCCTTGCTGAGAAAATTAGCGACCGACATTGGCAAAGCTATTAGTGAAGGGTAATGAACCTGCGGAATTGTAACAGGATTGTGCTTGGCTAACTAGAGAAGGAGGAGGGGGAGGACCGTCATGCATATCAAATGGAAGCACAGGTAATGGCGCTTCAAGCTGAAGAACTTTTATTACCTGTGCAGCCCTGGGTCTTTCCCTGTCGTTTGGGTTAGTACACCACAACCCCACAACAATCAAGCTTGTTATTTGATCCACATCAAACTCCTTATTCAATCTCTTATCAACAGCATTCAGCACATTCCCTTCCACATATTGTTGCCACACCCAGTTCACGAGAGGTACATGAAACTCCCCATTTTGATAAGTCCTCCTCCCACATGCAATTTCAAGAGCCACAACCCCAAAACTGTACATGTCTGATTCCTTGCTAGCCCTACCATAGTTGATATATTCTGGGGCAAGGTACCCATAAGTCCCCACCAGCCCTGTCTTTTGAGTCCTCAACCTTGGATCCACCAACTTAGCCATCCCAAAATCGCCAAGCTTGGTGCTAAAATCCGTGTCCAACAACACATTAGCTGACTTAATATCCCTATGAAGAACACTCTGCTCCGCATCCTCATGAAGATAACGAAGGGCCAAAGCCACCTCTAATGCTACCTTGTACCTGTGAAGAAAAGAGAGAATTAAGAATAATGGTTACAAATGATTAATTTCAATAGCATAAGCTTACTACATTACAAGAGACAAAATAGAAATGCTTATACGAAGCAAAAAGACTAAGAAGAAAATAATGGTGACCCATTTGGATAAGCTTTCTTATAAAAAAGAGAAAAATAAACTAAGCTTCTCCCATATGATCAAATTAGATTATGCATAAAGTTAAAATCGTTTTTGTAATTTCTATTGGATCTGCATCAACTAGTAACTAACGTGTTACCAAACACACAGTAAACAACCCTTGAGAGATAATAAATAATTATACATACAAGAACATTAAAGCAAAATTATCTAACATACCTAATATCCCATACCAAAGATTTTTTGTCCCCAAACAGATGGGTGTCAAGGCTTCCATTAGGCATGAACTCAAAAACCAACAGAAACTCTCCTTGCTCGTGGCACCACCCTATGAACTGGACCAAGTTTCTATGTATTAGACGACTTATGATCCTGACCTCATTGATGAAAACTCTCTCTGAATTTTCAGAGTTAGTGAAAATCCTTTTGACAGCAACAACCCTTCCTAAATTACTCAGAACCCCTTTGTACACCTGTCCCGAGCCCCCTCGTCCAAGCCTTGCATCATCCGCGAACCCTTTGGTAGCTGCCACTAGTTCTTTGTAATCAATTCTTCTAGGTATAGTTGCCCTATCCAAATCAAACATAGCCGGGGTGGCTCCAAGTTCATCAAAATTAATATCAACCTTACCCTTTCTCTTTTTAGTGATCGTTACCCAAGCTGCAACACTCGCGGCCACAATCACCAAGACGGTTGAGCAGGTCACCACAACAATCAGAAAAACATGGTGTTTTTCGTTCCCATGCGTCGAAGCAGTGAAAGAATTCAACGTTGAACTAAACTCCCACGAGTGAATAATGTTTCGTTCAGTATATTGGCCAGTTGCACCGGAGAAGCCAACAAACACCCACTCAGGTAGAATGTCCATGAGATCAATCTGGTAAGAAAGTGAAGAATTGGAATGGGGTGTTGCGGTTCCGTTAAAAGACCAAGACACAAAGAGGGTCTTAGTGGAAGCAGTGTAGGTTATCAAAGCGTTGCATTTCTTTCCAAGGTTTTTGTAAATGTCAAACTTAGCAACGGCTACGGATTTGAGAGAGTTATCATCTATGCCAACGTGCTCAAAGGGAGGGTCAATTGTGCCGTTAAATGTGTCAAACTCAACAGCGACAACGTGGTTATGGGGAATGTACTTATTGGTGGTGGCGTTGAAAAGGCCTAAAGTGCCACCGACTGCGTTTGGAGGAATCTGGTAGCCAGGAGGGGCTATGAAGAAGGCAAAACCGTCACCGATGGTGTCGTTGGTGGCTTTTTCAATAGTGAAAGTGAAGCTCGTGGAGAAGTTGGTTAGAACACCAGAAGATGAGTCCCACAGGTGCAAAGGTTGTCCGTAAAAGGCTCTCCCAACGCGGGAAATATAGGTCACTATGTTGAGCTCTATGGACCCGTTCACGTTTACTTTGCCATCACCCTGGTATGCCATGTTTTTTGCACTCTCGGGATCGTGGAAGTTTGTTATGTTGAAGCTTAGTGATTCGGCTGTTTTAAGAGAAGAAGCAATGGCCCACACTAGAAGAAAAATTGTGAGCACCATCTCTGGTCTCAGTGTTTGTTTTCTTCTCAAGGGATGAGACTAAGTGGAATAGCAAAATTAAGCTTGATCTAAATTGCTGGATTGAGCTTGTTGTTTAAATAAGAACCGAGTGATGTTTCAATGTTGATACTTTTTTTGTTTTTAATTGGTCTTCGTAGTGTGTACTGAGTGAAGGTTAATTGACTAAGGCATTTTTCTTCTCTTAATTTTTTTCAACTTGTGGCTGCTTGAGCAATAATACTCGATTAAATATGTTATATTAGTCCAGCATAATTTAGAAGGCAGCTTCACAATAAGATAAGTAAATTAATTTATCAATAATTGATTCACACGTTATTTATTTCATTATAATTATTCAGGCATATAAAATAAATTTCATTGACAAAAATTAGTAGGCCCCAGCTAGAACTAGAA
>PYAF01004533.1:85345-95994 GCA_007407185.1 Glycine tomentella | reverse complement strand
AGATTACGGAAGCTAATAAAACGATTTTAACTAAAGAAAAGCGTAGGATTGGATTTCATCATTCATACCTCGGTATCCAATTAATATTACCATGTATAAATCATTTTCTATTATTACTGATGCACACATTAATTAACCTCGAATCGATCCCTCGCAATCGAGTTCTAAGGATATTTACTGAATATCGATCCCTCGCATATGAAGTAAATAACCCAGCATTACAATCATAATCACGTGCTATTTGCAATCTAAACATTATGCTCTATTCCTAGCAACGTAACGTAAAGAGTAAAATTATTCAGTTCAAATCCTAAGAGTACTTTCCAGTTAAACTTAGAATCCAATTTCATGAAACTAGTGATCAAGTAGAATTAAGCATTAAGAACGGAATAAAATTACCAGTAATAAATAGAAAAGACTTATGCATAAATGAATATTAAAAGAGATACTTAAAAGTAGAAGATTACATCCAATCCTTTAAGAGAAACTAACCAAACATGGAGAGAACCTCCTTAAGAGAAGAATTGATGAATGGCCCCATCACCACTTCTTTCCTGCAGAGTCTCCACACTAAATCTCACTTCTCTCACTTTCCTAACCTACCTAATACTAATATTTAAGAGCCTAAGGCTCAAAACAAGCTAAGAAGCAATGGAGGAGGAAGAATGGAAGTGAAAAGGGATTATTTTGGCCTTAGGGGTGCTTGGGTATTTATAGGGGCTGGCCTGGTCGAGTTTGGTCGCCCAAGCGACTAATTTATTCATGTTTTACTCGCTTGGGCGAGTAAAAGCCCAACTTGCACGTCCACTTGGCCTTCAAGTGGCCCAATTGATGTTGTTGCTCGCCCAAGCGAGCAAAATACACTATATTAACTCGCTTGGGCGAGTTAAAGGTACCTCCAGAAGCTTCTTTGGGCCTGATTTGCTTTCTGCACCTCCCTGGTTTGCTTTTTGATCCATTTTTGCTTGTTTTATGTATACGGAATCTTCGAAAGTCCACAGAATCTATCAAAATACAAAGCATGATTGGATTAATCTTCCGAAATATAAGCAACAACATTTATACAAGCATTAGGTGCTATTTAACTAGGTTTAGGGCAAATTTATAATCAAATCTTCTGAAATCAAAACATAAGTGCTTGCATTTGAAACATGAATTTAACTGAATTATGACACTTACCAAAATTCCACGTATGATGATGGACAAGGTCCAAGTGGGTTCCAAACACTGCACATCGGATGGTGAGTCAACCTTGTTAAGAAGGGGAACCTGCAACACAAAGGAAAGGACTCCGAGGCTCAAGTAAGTACATCAATTATAGAAGCATAAATGAGTAAGAAAGTCCGAGGTAGTCTCGTAGTAAAGAAGAGTAGAAGGTTTCTGAGTGTGTCTTGGATGGTGAATGAGTGATGAGTATGAGATGAATATGGAATGAATGTGAGCATAAATATTGAGTATGGATTATGAGATGCTTAAAGTTTAGAGAGAACCTGTATTTATAGCATGGAGTATGGGCCTTGGGCCTTTGTTTGTTAATTAATTTGTTGATAAGATAACAGATAATAGCAGATAGTTATATAGTTTGAATAAAAGATAATGTGTACCTTAGCTTGTAGATATGTTGTTACTTGTAGATAAGTAACAATTTGTAGATAGCTAGAGATATTCTAGGAGATAAAGTGGTTACACTTATTTGAATAAGTGTAACAAATAAGCTGTTGTTGGCCAGGGAGACCCGATTGTTGAGGGTTGACATCTGCGCTCTTGTAGCAAGGCTGACACGGAGGGCGGACAAGTGCACTGTCACTGCAGCAGGGTTGACACTAAGGGCGGATATGTGCACTATTATTGTAGGGTTGACACGGAGAGGGGACACATGTGCAGTTCCTGTAGCAAAGGTGACATGGAGGGTAGACACGTGTACAGTGACCCCACAATAATGGCCGTGTGTAATTTTATCATTTTGTACAATACATATTTGATATAGACAAAAGAGCACATTATTAATTGTACATAATTTCATAGTGCCAATTAGTCAGTCTTCTTTCACTATGTAGCTAGGTATTCTTCTGTATATGCTTTTCGATTAGAATATTTTTGTGTTTGAATAGAAAGTATGCATTACTCACAACAATTTGTCAACACATTAATTCTTTCAGAAAATATTAACAAAGTGCAAGCAGTAGAAGATGACTAATAATCATCGATATAATTAGTTGTAAACTTTAACATAAGTCGTTGTTCACAAAAGATGACTAATAATTTAAAACACAAAAGACAATTAATAATTTAGAAGTACTCTAAAATTTCACATAAGAGCACATCAAAATATAAGCACTCCTAATTTAGTTAAAAAAAAAATTTGTTAAAATATGCATCTCTTGATTTTCCATTCCAGAAACTGCAAAAATCTCATTTCCTTGCTTTAATTGAGCATGTTTGCACAATTTCTCCTTCCCCATTGGTTGCTTGATATTCTCTGACAATCATTATGAATAGCTTCTGTAGTTTTTTTTTATTCAATTGCTCGTTTATTTTAGTAAGTTCTGGATCCTGTTTGAAGAACCTAACATGAAATTTGCATTCACCATATATCCAAACATGATCTCCCTTTCATCGTACACTTCATTTAGTCATCTAGATTCAGGCCATCCTTTCTAGATGAGAATTGAATCTTTGTCATATTCTTTAACTTGGACTTTTGATACCCTCCCTTGCTTATCAACCAAATCCTAGTCTGCATAAACTTTACTCTTAAATTTTTTCCAAAACTTAGGACAACTGAAGAGATTGTCCTGTTTCATTGACATTGGAAAGTAAAATAAAAATTTGTTATATAAAAAATCTCATTTGCATAGCAATGAAATTCGTATCAGTGTTTAGTTAATCAACACAATCTTTAAAAAAACAAAAATAGGAAGTACATGGACAAATCAAGAGAGTGTTCACATTCATGAGAAACATTTCAATAGCTAAATTATAACCAAGCAGTAATGTAGAATACTTTGTTTCATAATTAGCCTACTCATAGCTAAAACAAACAGAACATCATTAATTCTTATATTTGACACTATAATTTACCGTTGTAAAAAGTCATAATCCAATAAGAGATTTTTTGTTATAATTTAATAACTTTGAATCTTCAATCAATATAACTTGATCATACTAATCCGACATAGACTAATCCGACGTAGGCAACAGAACCAATTATTATAACTTTCATTTTACTAATATTTATCTTAAGATGTTTAAAGGGATATGTAGAATGATAATTTAATACTCAAGACATGTAGAAAATATTAATATGTTTTTGGCTTAATTAGTATTGTTTCTATTTTATAGTTAAGACATGCAATATAATCCACTCAATCAAATGCAAGATAATCAGTTCCATTAAAACAAATACATGAGTAACAACTTCATTATGCCACTGTCTGGATCTTTACTTATGTCAGCATATTAAAATATGTACAAGAAATTAGTTTGTTTTAGGCTTAATTACTATTTATAACGCTACACATCTAGAAATCCCAATCAGTTCCATTTGTTTAATTAAATTTTTCCAATGCAAGTTTATACTTTCCAGTAAATATAAAAAACTGAAGTTTTCACTTCATTAGTACTTTGTTTTGGGCTTAATTACTATTTAACACTCAATACATGGAAGATAATATACTATTCATTTCAGTTTCTTACTCTGTTAGAGTTTAACCGATGCAATATAATCGACTCTATTGTTGATTCATTAGATTATAACAATCAAACATGGTAATGATGCAATATACTCTGTTTATGGTTCACATAATATTAACAGTAAAAAACAATTTATTGAAATCAATTTAGGGACCCTAATTATGGCAACAAAATTTTTATACTGTATCCCTTACAAATATTTTTTTGTATACTTTTGAAGTCAAAGAACGAAATAGTTGGTTAAGTTTTTTGTTTTAAAAAAAAAGGTACTTCAAATGGATTAGGTTTTGAGGAATAACAAATACCTAACATGAAAAATCGAATGTGGTGAACCCTCCTATCATTGCATCTGTCAGAAACTCGTCATTATTTGGAGTAGCAGCCATGACGGTTCTTTGTCTTCTTGGTTTTGTCTTCGTGAGCGGTGGTTTGGTGTGTGAGAAGTCCGAACGTTGTTTGGTGTGCATATGAGAAGTTCGTGTGTGGTGGTCGTAGTTTTGAGGTGTTTGCCGCTTCAGTTCCGTTTTGGTCTGAAATGGCGTAGTAATGGGCTTTGGTAACAATTTGTTATCTTGGTTAAGAGATTTTCTTTTTGCACCCAACATACTTCTTCATACACCCAACAGTAAGAGAGTAAAACTAAAAATACCCTTACGTATAGCCAATATTGATTAATAATCCTTGTGAGCTATACAAATTGGAAATACCCTTATAGGATTTTATTTTAAATTTATATACGTAAAAAAATACATTATTAGATAAAATTAATTGTTACAAAATTTATTATGTAAACTTATATGAGTATTAAATATACATTATAAATTGTAGTGTTATATATAGTGACATTAATTATTTTTAACATAATTGGTCTATTAGCTCAGTTGGTTAGAGTGTCGTGCTAATAACGTGAAGGTCGTAGTCAATCGTATAGCTCACATGGATTGCCAATCTGTATAGGCTATATGCAAGGGTATTTTTAATTTTCCCTCTCACTGTTGGGTGTATGAAAAAGTATGTTGGGTGCACGAAGAAAATCTCCTTGGTTAGTTATCTATTTATTTTAGCACCACTAATTTTTATAGATACACCCACTTTGTTTTTGTTTTTGTTAATGCTTTTATTTTATATTACAACACCTGCAATTTTATTGAAGTAGTTTTTTTTAATAAAAATTTATCATCATATAATTCCAATAACAAAATTCAGAATAAGCGTTAGATACCATACATATGCCATATAATATATAATATATTATAAAATTATAATAAACGTTCACTGTCAATGGCTTTTACAAACCAAAATAATAAGTTATCATAATCCTATATTATACAATTATAATAAATGTGCATATCTAAGCACATGCTGTCAAAAATATCTAGTTAATTAAATGTCCTTCTTTTCTACTTAAACTTGAGTTACATCTACATAATCTTCATTGTCTCGCCTATCAAAGAAAAAATTAAGTTCATCACCTTCCCTGAACCCTGCATAGCTACAAAAGTGTTTCCACCCATTTCCTATCTTCACTGAATTTGGTCTTTTCTTGTCAAATAGCAGCTTACACTTATACATCCTTCCATAACCATTGAGGTGTAGTTCCTTGAATTTCTTTTGATGAACAAATGCAGCAAATTCTTTATGCAGCTTCTTTGAAATTTTAAAATAGCCAAAAGAAAAACATATTCAAATGCTTCTTGTGAAAGTAAGTAGAATATATAGAATTGCATGATTTGCAATGTAACGATCTGCCTCGTCGCTACGATATCACAACTTTAAGTGTGAAATTTTCAATTTTTAATAAAACTCCATTAATTTAATTAGGAAAATTAGGGTAAATTTTTTGCGATAATACCTTCATCAAAAGTACACACACACACACACACACACATAAGTATATGAAACATATACATATTATTCATATGTCATAATATAATTCAGTTTTCACATGTATATAAGTTAGAGATTACATGTTCGATCAAAGAGAAACAAGGAACCAACTAAGAAATAGTTGATAACAAAACACAACTCTCTCCCAAAATAAATTCCAATGTTGTCACGTTGGCTTGGCAGCTCCCACCAAAGAAATCTCTCTCCAATATCACCTACTGCTGATCATCTACTTCCAAGAACAAAGGTTCGTGATCATCACAGGTACCAACCACATGGTACAAAAATTACAAGGGTGAGTTTATTATATAAAACCAACAAGCATCAGATACCAACAATTGAAAAGGAAACAACAATATCAACCACAATCATTACTAAAAGTCCATCGGTCCAATACACACTTAAAACACCAATCATCCAATTCATTTCACAAATCAAACAATCATGTTAAGAATGATGCATGCTCCTGATTTCACTCTCACCATGCAATGTGGTACTATAATCAGGGGAATAGCCTCTCACAGGAAAAATGATTTATCGCCTATCAACTTCATCATGTCGTGCACTGGCCATTCCCCCTAGGTGATCAGCCAGGTAGTCACAAAGGAATTCTAAACCCGATGGCCACTTAGTACCTGCGTTTTCAGCCCATAGAAACTCACAGGTACGCGCATGCCTTCATTCTATTTCCATCTATGCAATATGAAGTATGAAACATGGGCACCATTAATGCATGACTTGGCTAGGAAGCATGGATAACCAGCTGGTCACTACACCCCACGTGTACATACACATCATACAATCATGGGCACTATCATTGCTTGACCATGGCTAGGAACAAATCCTTCCCCGCAAGGATAACGCGTCATGCACCCCATGGATATCCTTGTGTATCCACATCACACAATGACATTGTCCACATCAACATTATCTCTCGTCAATGTTATTATCAACATTGGCAATGTCATTATCCACATCCACATCATTCCATCTCAACATTATCATCATCATAAAACATCAATAACATCCCATTTCAACATTATCATCATCATAAAACATCAATAACATCCCATTTCAATATTTTCACCCAAAACAATATTGTTTCATTCAAACATCACCAATTACATAAGCATTATCTCATTTCAACATCATCAACCATATCAATAACATCTCAATTTCATTATCATCAACGACATCTTAAGAAATCGAATTCATCATACCACAAGATTGATATTTTAGGAAAATTCTAAATTAAAGAGGAGAACTAAAATATAGAAAATAAACCCTCATGCCCATTTAAAATTTAATAAAGAATTAAATAAGAAAACATATTATAAAATTTTGGGCAGATTCCCCTATGTAATTAAGACTTTCCCCAAAAATCCAATCATTACAACAACAATATTAGTCATAATTTTATCCATCAATATAATATTCATTGCATCCCATTAGTTAAAAACACAGTTTTTTTTTAAAATGAGCACACAACAAGAACAAACATACATCAATAATAAATATATCGCATCCCATTGGTTTAAAACCTAGTATTTCTTGAAAAATCAGTATGGTGTCAAAACAATAACGAATGAATAAACTCCCCTTACCTATCTTTGTCCCTTTGTTAGCTTCTTATAGCGTCATTTTGAGATCTTTCAAGTTCACATGCTAATCTACATGTCATTAAATTCTCATCTTTTAGTATGTTAAACTAGACTTCCTAAGCTTTCTAACAAGGCATCACATGCCTTATTTGGATTTCTAAAACTCTAGCTATAGCATTTTTAAAACTAGACTTCAAAGCTACCAGCGAGTTCTAATTTCCATACTGACATCTCTTAGTGTTCTCGTGAGTGCACGTAATACACAATCTAGATTTATCTAAAACATTTATATGTTATAGTTGAAATCTAGATCTGTAATTCCATATATCATACACCTAATTTGAGTAAGAAACGAGAGAGAAATAAATTTTTAAAAACAGGTGTCATTGGTTGTTTTAAGTATACACAGTTTTGGACAATTTGGGTTTAAATAAATTCTAGGCATTGTTCACTGCTTCGTTTGGTCCCATATTTTAGGAAAACCTAGAGGACATCATAAGCTTTAAAATTAGTGACCAAACACCTCATTTGGTTAAGTACAGAGGGAGATATGAAATTCTAAAAACAGTCCAAAATTTCAGCTTAAAATCATACTAATTTTAACAACAATACTTACCAAAGTATTTGGCTGAAATGCTTCAAGAATTTGAGGAGTAAAATTGCTATCTGCTAATAGAATATTTTGAATGAAGAAATGATATGTAATTTAATGAAAGGATCTGAAATTTGAGTGAGAAGAAAGGAAGAGAAAATGAAGCAAAAGTGAAGAGAGAAAAAAAAGCAAGTGGCAGTGAGTCAGGAAACAAGCTCACATACATCTGCAGTTTCTTATTTTATTCCAAGAAGGTATTTATATGCATAAACTTGGTTAGGATAGAACTTAGTTAGGATTTGGTTTAGTTCTAATGCAACTAAGTCATTATGTTATGAAAATATTTTAATTCCACTTATTTAATGTATTCAAAAAGCAAAGACTCCCTCATTATGGCTCAAGGTCACGTGGAATGCTTCTTTAGGAGAACTGATTTTGTTTGCTTTGCTCACATAATGCATTGGCTCTTGCACACACTCACATTCACGGTCATACTTCCATTTCTATTGGTTTTATTTTAAAAAAAAAATCACATACAAGCGTGCTTCCATTAAAGTTTTGTCTCTTTTGTTTATACCATTTGTACTTCTTGTGTTTTCGAATTACGGTGATGGCTATAAGGTGTCATTCATCTAAACTAATTAAGCCTTTATTCCATATTCCATATCGCTAGATCTCCTTATGTTACTAAAATTTTGTTTCTTATCTTAAGTTAAATAATCATGACTAAATATACTCTAAACACTTCTAAACTTGCCACTTGGATCAATTTGCTTCTATTCTATCCTTCTTGTACAATTATCACAGGTATTTTTTAGGTGATAATTTTCCTCATCATATGGTTTGAAGCTATAGCTCATGATAGCTTTAGATACTCATGCGATCTTCCTTCATTTTTACTGTAGGGTTTGCATTTATTATATTAAGTAGTAAAATTTAGAAACTTATCTTCTGTCTTACCTATAAATTTTCAGTTAGTCTAGGTACTCCTAGTTTTATTGTCATATTTGTCTGTTCTTAAGGATATTTTGTGTAATTTGGCATCCCAGGGACATTTCTGTAATTTCTTCAAGTCTCCACAAAATATCTAAGGCAAAATATCAAAGGGTATTTTAGTAATTCTAACCTCAAGGGTATCTTGGTAATTTGTCACTCATCCTAGGGGTATTGTTGTAATTTCCACTTCAAAATATCTAGGGGCATTTTTGTAATTTCTACTTCAAGGGTAATATGGTAATTCTTACATCAAGAGAAAGAGTAATATGATCATTTTTCTTCAAACATTTTTGTAATATTTCTTTTTATCTCTAATTAACATTCACACCAAGTAGTTACACAAGGGTAATTCACACAATATTTCAACCATATATTTTCAGTTATTGAAATTTCAGGGCGTTACATGCAACATCAGCATCCAAAAAATAAATAACATTATTAAAATAAAGGATGTGGACTTACAATTTTGCTTCTGGTAGCTTTATCTTTAGTCAATATTTCCCTGAATTGTGTCATCTGAGCAAGACCAGGTTTGTCGTTTGGAAGCATTATTCTTTCAGTATGAGTTTCAGACCACAAATTCTACATTTAGAACAGAACCAAACATATTCAATTGGATATTTTCAATTTGATGGTTAATGTGTAAAATAACTACAATAATGGAAGTTTTTCATTATAATAAATAATCTAAACTTACAATATGGCTTGTGGTAGCTGTCCTTTGCAGGCTTTGCACTTTTTTTAGGTCATTCATGTTGATTTAGGAGATTGTTGAACTAAGGGGGAGCTTTTGAAGATTAGAGATCCGTAAAGACTTGGAAAGGTTTTGGCATTCAACATGCTTGAAGGCTTGAAGGCTTGAAGATCAAATTGTGATTAAATGTAAAAGGAAAGGAAGCCTTCTGATGATCCAAGTTCTTATATGCATACCATTGATAATCATTCATACATTACATCATAAAAGCTTAAGCAATTTATTTGGAACTTAAAAAATGAGTCAAGCTTTTTGGAAAAATAGTTCTAAG
This sequence comes from Glycine tomentella, assembly GCA_007407185.1. Taxonomy (NCBI): domain Eukaryota; kingdom Viridiplantae; phylum Streptophyta; class Magnoliopsida; order Fabales; family Fabaceae; genus Glycine; species Glycine tomentella. Next base: position 86,200 of record PYAF01004533.1, on the reverse strand, counting down.
TGTTTTTAATCGATTACCAAACTTAAATAATCGATTACATTGTTCTTAAGATTTTCTGGAAATGAGTAAGAACAAATTAATCGATTATATCATCGTTTTAATCGATTATTTCACTATTGCATTTATACAGTTTTAAATGAGTGACTGGTTTAATCAATTACCATTTGATTGTAATCAATTACTTAGCTATTTTGAAATTAACTCTGTCTTAATTGATTACCACTTCTTGTAATCGATTACATAGGTCATTCATGGTTTACACATTTCTGTCTTAATCGATTACCATATTTTGTAATCGATTACACTTCACAAACCTGGATTTTACAAAGTCTGATTTAATCGATTACACATCGGGATAATTGATTAAATGACTCGTTGCTGTAACCCAGAACTTATTTTGAACACTTTAATCGATTACGGGAGCGTAAGTAATCGATTACATTTGCTAATTAATCGATTACAGGAGCTGGTTTAATCGATTATTTCTGTTACAGTATTTTTATATAAATAGAACCTTGCCTTGAATGAAAAATATAACGAAACAGAAATCGATTTTTGAGCACTAAACATTCTGAGAGCTTTGTAATAAGTCAAAAAGGCATTCCTTGTGGTTCTAAGGTTCTTGCTTCCATTCAAACCATTATGGGTTACTAAGTTTTAGTGAAGCAAGATAGATCTTTTCAAAGTCTAAGGAAAGGGCATTGATTCTGCATATTGTAATTCATTCAACCTGGTATATTCTTCACTTTGCATATGATTCTTGGATCATCAGGTGAATTCTTTCCTTACTCTTTGATGGTGTAAATCCTCTGTTTGTATTTTTGTGTGTTTGTTCCATTGTAATTTGATTTTCTT